>JAEVFF010001389.1:0-60375 GCA_018901945.1 Pugionium dolabratum | reverse complement strand
CCCAAACCTAAGGAGTTCCAAAGCTAGCACCAAGAGGAGATGGACCATTCAGAGTGCTCGAGAGGATCAACAACAACGCCTACCGGATCGAGCTGCCAGGTGAGTTTAATGTGTCCAATACGGTCAATGTTACTGACTTGGCCCCTTTCCATGCAGATGATCCAGTTTTGAGGACAAAACCTACTGAAGAGGGAGGGAATGATGGGGACATCAGGTCGTACATCCAGCCAGGAGACCAGACTGGCCGACCAGGAAGCTTGCCCGAGACAGCAGGACCATCTGGCGCGCCTGCCGGACCAGACAGTACCGCCGGACCCTCGACCTATAGGACCAGACCGGTCAACATCGCCGGCGGAGAGGCCCAAGCTTCCGGCACACTTGGTGGGGACGTGAATGACACCGCCGGTCCCCCTGATGACACCGCCGACTCCGGGATCAACTTGGCCGGTCCTGAAGTCATTCCGGCCAGTACCGCGCACAATCCAGCCGGTACAGGCCATCCAGCCGAGTACACGCACACTTCCACTTCTACACAAGAGGACTCGGACCAAATGAGCTACCAGCTCCAGGACATGCACTTAGAGGAAGTATCTACACCAGTGGTACCTCCAGGAGCAATGACAAGAAGCAGATCAAGAGCACTCTTCCACAAATTCAGCTTATGGGTCGACAAGCTTCTAGAGGAAGAGCAGCTAAGGACAATGGGCCAGAAGAGCAAATTAGAGTCCAAAGGCTTCTCAACAACACAAGGAACATCAGAGACTTGGGCTTTAGTGGCAAGAGAGGTCAGGGCCCAAAGATATTTAACCCTACTCCAAGTCGAAGACTAGGAGCAAGGCGCGTGCATGCCACAAGGACGGCCACCTTCCATTTCTTGGCCGTGAGGTGAGTTAAGGTAAGTTTACATTTGAATATATGCCTCTTTCTGTTTTGCAGGGTAGGATCTAGTTGCTTTACATTTTTGAGTCAAGAACATTTTAGGAATAGGTCCTTTTTCGGTTATACACTTTTGTATTTTTTCCTTTTGTGCACTTTTGTAAACTTTCCTTTTTCTTATTTGAGTCGACCCTAGAAGGTCAAGCTGTCGAGCATATTAATAAGGCTCCTTCCAGCATTGTAGTTCGACAACCTTTTTTGATTATTAATAAAGTAGAACTTTTTCCAACAAGTTTTCTCTCTAAGAATCTTGTGCGCTTAGAACCTAGTTGAGACCAGCCCTCCTAGCTCTAAGTTTGTGATTTATCACGAGGTTCATCACCCCTCGTGTGGTTCACTTCACCCTTCCATCGTTTACCAACCAGAAAACCCCTATCCAGAAGCCTAAGGTTGAGTTTCTCACCTAATCTTCTACAAACAGCCCACGCGCATACATCCTTGAATCAAGGCTTGTATCAAGTTGGGAAGCTGATCTACCTCACCCTCACACGACCAGACTTGTGTTTTGCTGTGAATCAAGTGAGTCAACATATGCAAAAGCCTACTGTATATCATTGGAGCATGGTAGAAAGGATCCTTAGATACATCAAAGGATCTCCTGGTCAAGGTATATGGATGGGCAAGAATGGGAACACTGAGATTGTCGGGTATTGTGATGCGGATTGGGCTGGTGATAGGGTGGATAGGAAATCAACCACTGGGTATTGCACCTTCGTTGGTGGGAACTTAGTCACTTGGAAGACTAAGAAGCAGAAGGTGGTATCATGTTCTAGTGCTGAAGCAGAATATAGGGCTATGAGGAAGCTGACAAATGAAGTAACTTGGCTCAAAGCACTCTTGAAAGATTTCGGTATTGCACAACCAGGGCCAATTACCTTCCATTGTGATAATCAGGCAGCCATTCACATAGCTTCAAACTCAGTGTTTCACGAGAGGACCAAGCACATAGAGATCGACTGCCATAAGGTTAGGGAGAAAGTTCAAGATGGAACCATTCTGCCATGTTATACAAGGAGTGAAGACCAACTAGCTGACATCTTCACAAAGGCAGCAAGTCTCAAAGTTTGCAAGAACATCTTTAGCAAACTTGGGCTTGTTGATTTATCACACCCATGATCAAAGGTCTCCTAATCCAAGAGCAACACACTCTTTTTCCCTTATTAAGGTTTTGTCCCAAGTGGTTTTCCTTAATAAGGTTTTTAATGAGGTGTTGCCTTGGGTTCCCAAGCTTAAGACTTTAGGGTGATTCCAAAGTCTTTAGCTTGAGGGGGAGTATTGACATAGGAAAATCAAATAAGACCTATCTTGACCTACAAGGCAAGTGTGAGCACGAAAATTCAGTTTGAATAACAAGGGAAATGAAAAAGGATGGGTTATTATTAACCACATGGTTGAAATGGTTAAATAGCTACCTTGGGAGAAGAATCAAGGTGAAAAAGTCATGCCCATGCTGCACACAGTCTTGGCAACCACACCAAACAGTCATGCCCATGCTGCACACAGTCTTGGCAACCACACCAAACAGTCATGCCCATGCTGCACACAGTCTTGGTAACCACACCAAACAGTCATGCCCATGCTGTCTCCTCTCTTCTCATTGGTTGTTGACAGGCTCCTCCTCTATTCAAACTCATCCACAAGTTTGAATTCGTTTTCTTTTGTGTTCACATTGTAAATCCTCTATAAAAGGGCTGTAAAGACTCAATGTATAATATACTCTTAGGAGATTCTTCTCCATAAGTCTAAGTCATTTCTCATTTTCTCATACTTCTCTTTGAGTTTTCAGATTCAATTCTTCACATTTCTCCTCTATAATCTCAATATTCTTTCATTGGATTCCTGTCATTCTGAATTCTAAATCAAAAGTTACAGACGAATTATTGCGGAAATATCATGTTGATCAGCTAGTTAAAATGATCATTCTAAATTGATCATTGGTGCTCATTGAGCAAAGGCTTACAAATGAAGCATAATGCATGGTATCACGCATCTCGGGATAGATTGGATTACTTGGAGGTTTCGTCGTAGCTAATTTGGTGTAACTTTTGTCACAACATAGCATATTGAACTAGATTAACATGAGCGTTGGATTCGTGTCATTCCGAACTTTTAATCAAAAGTTACAGACGATTTAGTGCAGACATGTCAAGTTTCTTGGGTAGCTAAATTGATCATTCTAAACTGATCATTGGTGCTCATTGAGTAACGCATAAATGAAGAATAATGCATGGCATCAAGCGGTTTGGGATAGAATTGATTACCTGGAGGTTTTGTCATAGCTATTTTGGTCTTAAATTTTGTCACAATATAAAATATTGCGCTACGTTAATGTGTGTGTTGGATTCGCGTCATTTGAAACTCTAAATAGAAAGTTACGTACGATTTAGTGCGGACATGTCAAGTTTATTGGCTAGTTAAATTAATCATTCTAAAATGATTATTGTTGCTCATTGAGCAACGGTTTAGAAATGTAGCATAATGCATGGCATCATGCAGTTTGGGATACATTGGATGAGTTGAACGATTTTTCGTAGCTACTGCGGTTTTTAATTTTATCACAATTTAGAAAATTGTGCTATTTAAATGTAGGTGTTGGGTTCATGTCATTTTGAGCTCTAAATCAAATGTTACGGACGATTTAGTGCGGACATGTCAAGTTGATCAGCTAGTTAAATAATCATTCTAAATTGATCATCGGTGCTCATTGAGCAAAGATTTACAAATGAAGCATAATGCATGGTACCACGCAGTTTGGGATAGATTGGATTATTTCGAGGATTTATCGTAGCTATTTTGGTCTGAAATTTTGTCACAATATAGAATATTTAGCTAGCTTAACGTGGTAATGTCATATTGTGGATAGACGATTTAGTGTGGACATGTAAATCAAAAGTAACAGACGATTTAGTGTGGACATGTCATATTGATCAGGTAGTTAAAGTGATCATTCGAAACTGATCATTTAAACTGATTATTAGGTGCTCCATGAGTAAAGGCTTATAAATGAAGCATAATGCATGACATCACGCATCATAGGATATATTTGATTATTTGAAGGCATTGTGGTAGTTGTTTCAGTCTCAAATGTTGTCACAATATAGACAATTGAGCTAGCTTAACCTAGCCGTTGAATTCATGAAATTTTTAACTCATGAAAGTTATGGACGATTTACTGCATACAAGTGAAGTGGATCGGCCTGTTCAAATGATCATTCTAAACTGATCATTGGTGCTTCTTGAGTAAAGGCTTATAAATGAAGTATAATGCATGTCATCACAAATTTTGGGACATATTGGAGTACTAGGAGGCTTTGTCGTTCCTCTTTCAGTCTCAAATGTTGTCACGATATTGAAAATTAAGGTAGATTAACGTGGACGTTGGATTCATGTCATTTTGTGCTCTAAATCAAATGTTAAATATGATTTAGTGCAGATATGCCAAGTTGATCAGCTAGTTTAAATTATCATTCTAAACTTATCATTGGTGCTCATTGAGCAAAGGTTTACAAATGAAGCATAATGCATGGCATCCCCCAGTTTGGGATATATTGGATTACTTCGAGGCTTTGTCATAGCTATTTTGGTCTTAAACTTTGTCACAATATAGGATATTGCGCTAGCTTAACATGGATGTTGGATTCGTGTCATTCTGAATTCTAAATCAGAAGTTACAGACGATTTTGTGCGGACATGTCAAGTTGATCGACAAGTTAAAGTGATCATTCTAAACTGAACATTTGTAATCCTTGATTAAAGGCTTATAAATGAAGCATAATGCGTGGCATCACACAGTTTAGGATATATTGCATGACTTGAAGACTTTGTTGTATCTCTTTTCTGTCAAATGTTGTCACAATACAGAAAATTGAGATAGCTTAACGTTGGTGTTGGATCATTCTAAAATGCTCATTGACCAAAGGTTTACAAATGAACCATAATGCATGGCATCACGCAGTTTGTGATAGAATGAATTACTTGAATTTTTGTCGTTGATATTTTGGTCAGAAATTTTATCACAATAAAGAAAATGTAGCTAGCTTAAGGTGGGCGTTGGATTCGTTACATTCGGAACTCAAAATCAAAAGTTACGGACGATTTAGTTTGGACATGTCATTTTTATCGGCAAGTTAAAATGATCATTTTAAACAGATCATTGGTGCTCGTTGAGTAAAGGCTTAGAAATGAAGCATATTGCATGGCATCACGCAGTTTGGGATACATTGGATTACTTGGAGGCTTTGTCGTTGCTCTTTGAGTATCGAGTTGATCAGCTAATTAAAATGATCATTCTAAAATGTACATTGCTGCACATTGAGCAATGGTTTACAAATGAAACATATTTCATGGCATCACGCAGTTCGGGATAGAATGAATTACTTGAAGTTTTTGTCGTCGCTATTTTGGTCGGAATTTTGGTCACAATATAGAAAATTTAGATTGATTAATGTGGGCGTTTGATTCATGTCATTCTAAACTCTAAACCATAAGTTCTAGACAATTTAGCGGGGATATGTCAAGTTTATCATCCAGTTAAATTGATCATTCTGAACTGATCATTGGTGCTCATTGAGAAAAGGTTTACAAATGAAGCATAATGCATGGCATCACACAGATTGGGATAGACTTTATTACTTGGAGGATTTGTCGTAGCTATTTCGGTCTTAAATTTTGTCATAAAAAAGCAAATTTAGCTAGCTTAACGTGGGCGTTGGATTCGTGTCATTTTGAACTCTACATCAGAAGTTACGGATACTTTAGTGCGGACATGTCAAGTTGATCGGCTAGTTAAAAATATCATTCTAAACTCATCATTGTTTCTACTTGAGTAAAAACTTATAAATGAAGCATAAGGCATGTATCACGCAGTTTGGAATACATTGGATTACTTGGAGGCTTTTTCATAGCTCCTTTAGTCTCAAATAATGTCAAATTATTAAAATGGAGCTAGATTAACGTGGGCGTTGGATTCATGTCATTTTGAGCTCCAAATCAAAAGTTACACACGGTTTAGTGCGGAGATGTAAAGTTTATCAGCTAGTTAAATTGATCATTCTAAACTGATCATTTGTGCTCATTGAGCAAAGGTTTACAAATGAATCATATACATGGCATCACGCAATTTGGGATAGACTGCATTACTTAAAGGCTTTTTCGTCGCTATATCGGTCTTAAATTTTATCACAATATAGAAAATTGAGTTAGCATAACGTTGTTGTTGGATTCGTGTCATTCTAAACTCTAAATCAAAAGGTACAGACCATTTAGTGCGGACATGTCAATTTGATCGGCCAATTAAAATGATCATTCTAAACTGATCATTGGTGCTCCTTGAGTAAATGCTTATAAATGAAGCATAGTGCATGGCAACACGCTGTCTGCAATAGAATGAATTACTTGGAGTCTTTGTCGTAGCTATTTTGGTTGGTAATTTATCACAATATAGAAAATTGAGCTAGCTTAACGGGGGCGTTGGATTCGTGTCATTCTGAACTCTAAATCGAAAGTTATGGACGATTTAGTGCGCACATGGCAAGTTGATCAGCCAATTAAATTGATCATTCTAAGCTGATCATTGGTGCTCCTTCAGTAAAGGCTTAAAAATAAAGCATAATGCAAGGCATCACACAGTTTTGGAAACATTGGATTACTTGGAGGCTTTTTCGCAACTCTTTCAGTCTCAAATGATGTCCCAATATTAAAAATTGAACTAGATGAATGTGGGCATTGGATTCATGTCTTTTTGAGCTCTAAATCAAAAGTTACGAACGATTATGGCGGACATGTCAAGTTTATCGGCTATTTAAAATGATCATTCTAAACTGATCATTAGTGCTCCTTGTGTAAGTGCTTATAAATGAAGCATCACACAGTTTACGATAGATTGGATTACATGGAGGCTTTGTCGTAGCTATTTCGGTCTTAAATTACATCACAATATAGAAAATTGAGCTAGATTAAGGTGCACATTCTATTCTTGTCATTCTTAAATCTAAATCAAAAGTTACAGACGATTTAGTGCGGACACGTGAAGATGATCGGCCTGTTAAAATAATCATTCTAAACTGATCGTTGGTGCTCATTTAGAAAAGGTTTAAAAATATAGCATAATGCATGACGTCATGCAGTTTGTGATAGATTGGATGACTCGGAGGCTTTTTTGTAGCTATTTCGGTCTTAAATTTCATCACAATATAGAAAATTGAGCTAGCATAACGTGGGCGTTAGATTCATGTCATTCTGAACTCTAAATCAAAAGTTAGAAACGATTTAGTGCGGAAATGTCAAGTTGATCGGCGAGTTAAATTGATCAGACTAAATTGATCATTGGTGCTACTTCGGTAAAGGCTTATAAATGAAGCATAATGCATGGAATCACACAGTTTTGGATACATTGGATTACTTGGAGGACTTTTTGTAGTTATTTCAATCTTAAATTTTATCACAATATAGAAAGTTGAGCTAGCTTAACGCAGGGGTTGGATTCGTGTCGTTCTCAACTCTAAATCAAAAGTTTCAGATGATTTAGTGCGGATATGTCAAGTTTATCGGGCAGTTAAATTGATCATTCTAAGTAATCATTGGTGCTCATTGAGCAAAGGTTTACAAATGAAGCATAATGCATGGCATCATGCAGTTTGGGATAGATTGTATTACTTAGAGGCTTTATCGTAGCTATTTTGGTCATAAATTTTATCAAAATATAAAATATTGAGCTAGCATAACGTTGGATATGGATTCATGTCATTTTGAAATCTAAATCAAAAGTTAGAGACAACTTAGTGCGGACATGTCAAGTTGATTGGCAGTTAAAGTGATCATTCTAAACTGATCATTAGTGCTCTTCGAGTAAAAGCTTATAAATGAAGCATATTGCATGGCATCACGCAATTTTGGATATATTGGATTACTTGAAGGCTTTGTGATAGCTTTTTCAGTCTCAAATGTTGTCACAATATAGAAAAATGAGCCAGCTTAACGTGGGCGTTGCATTCATATCATTCTGAACTCAAAATAAAAATATACAGAAATTTAGTGGGTACATGTCAAGTTGATCTGCCAATTAAAATGATTATTTTTAACTGATCATTGGTGCTCCTTGTGTAAAGGCTTACAAATCACGCATAATGTATGGTATCACGCAGTTCGGGATACATTAGATTACTTAGAGGCGTTGTCGTAGCTATTTTGACCAATGGTTTACAAATGAAGCATAATGCATGGCTTCATATACTTTGGGATAGATTGGATTATTTGTAGGCTTTCTCGTAGCTATTTCGGTCTTAAAGTTTTTCACAATATAGAATATTGAGCTAGTTTAATGTCGGTGTTGGATTCGTGTCATTCTGAACTCTAAATCAAAAGTTACGGATCATTTAGTGCGAACATGTCAAGTTTATCGGCTAGTTAAATTGATAATTCTAAACTGATCATTGGTGCTCATTGAGCAAAGATTTAGAAATGAAGCATAATCCATGGCATCCCGCTATTTTGGATAGATTGGATTACTTAAATGCTTCGTTGTAGCTATTGCGATCCTTAATTTTATCACAATATAGAAAATTGAGCCATCTTAACGGGGGCATTGGATTCGTGTCATTCTTAAATCAAAAGTTACGCACGATTTAGTGCGGACATGTCAAGTTGATCAGCTAGTTAAAATCATCATTCTAAACAGATCACTGGAGCTCATTTAGAAAAGTTTTACAAATGAAGCATAATACATGGTATCACGCAGTTCGGGATACATTGGTTTACTTTGAGGCTTTGTCATAGTTCTTTCAATCGCAAATGTTTTCAAAAAAATTGAAAATTGAGCTAGCTTAACGTGACCGTTGGATTCATGTCGTCTTAAGCTCCAAACAAAATGTTAAGGACAATTTAGTGCAGACATGTCAAGTTGATCTGCTAGTTAAAATGATCATTCTAAACTGATCACTGGTCCTCCTTGAGTAATGGCTTATAAATAAAGCATAATACATAGCATCACGTAGTTTGGAATACATTGATTATTTGAAGGCTTTGTCGTACCTCTTTAATTCTTAAATGTTGTCACAATATTGAAAATTGAGTTAGATTAACGTGGGCGTTGGATTCGTGTCATTCTAAACTCTAAGTAAAAAATTATAGACGATTTAGTGTGCACATGTTATGTTGATCGGCCAATTGAAATGATTATCCGTAACTGATCATTGGTGCACCTTGAGTAAAGGCTTATAAATGAAGAATAATTCATGGCATGAGGCAGTTTGGGATACATTGGATTACTTGGTGGCTTTTTCGTAGCTATTTCTGTTTTAAATTTTGTCACAATATCAAAAATTGAGAAAATTTAATGTGAAGATTGGATTCAAGTAATTCTGAACTATAAATCAAAAGTTACAAACGATTTAGTGTTGAAATGTCAAGTTTATCGGCTAGTGAAATTGAACATTCCAAACTAATTGTTGGTTCCCATTGAGCAAAGGTTTACAAATGAAGCATAAGGCATAACATTACACAGTTTGGGATAGATTGGATTACATAGAGGTTTTCTCGTAGCAAATTCTGTCTTAAATTTTATCACAATATAAAAAATTGAGCTAGCTTACCGTGGGCATTGGATTCGTGTCATTCTGAACTCTAAATCAAAAGTTAGGGTAGATTTCGTCTAGACATGTCAAGTTCATCGGCCAGTTAAAATGATCATTCTAAACTGATCATTTGTGCTCCTTGAGTAAAGGGTTATAAATGGAGCATAATGCATGGCTTCACGCAGTTTGGGATACATTGGATTACTTGGAGGCTCTGTCGTAGCTGTATCAGTCTCAAATGTTGTCCCAATATTGAAAATTGAGCAAGATTAACGTGGCGTTAGATTCATTTCATTTTGAGTTCTAAATCAAATGTTAAATAAAATTTAGTGCGGACATGTCAAGTTGATCAGCTAGTTAAAATAAGCATTCTAAACTGGTCATTGGTGCTCATTGAGCAGAGATTTACAAATGAAGCATAATGCATAGCATCATGCAATTTTGGAGTGATTGGATTATTTGGAGGCTTTGTCATAAGTCTTTCAGTCTTTAATATTGCCACAATATTGAAAATTGAGCTAGAATAAAGTGGGCATTGGATTCATGTCATTTTGAGCTTTAAATCAGATTTAAAGATGATGTAGTACAGACATTTCAAGTTTATCAGCTAGTTAAAACAATCATTCTAAACTAAACATTGGTGCTCATTGAGCAAAGGTTTAAAAATAAAGCATAATGCATGGCATCACGCAGTTTGGGCTAGATTGGAGGCTTTTTCGCAACTATTTCGGTTTTAAATTTATCACAATATAGAAAATTGAGCTAGTTTAACGTGGGCATTGGATTCGTGTCATTCTGAACTCTAAATCAAGAGTTACAGACGATTTAGTGCGGACATGTCAATTTGATCGGCCAGTCAAAATGCTCATTCTAAGCTGATCATTGGGGCTCCTTGAGTAAAGGCTTATAAATGAAGCATAATCCATGGCATCACGCAGTTTGGGATAAATTAGATTACAAAAGGCTTTGTGGTAGCTCTTTCAGTCTCAAATATTGTAACCATATTGAAAATTGAGCAAGATTAACATGGGCGTTGGATTCGTATCATTCTCAACTCTATATCAAAAGTTAGAGACGATTTAGTGAATACATTTCAAGTTGATCGGCAAATTAAAATGATAATTCTTAACTGATCATTGGTGCTCCTTGAGTAAAGGCTTATAACTGGAGCATAGTCCATGGCATCACGAAGTTTGGGATAGATTGGATTATTTGGAGGCTTTTTCAGAGCTATTTTGATCTTAAATTTTGTCACAATATAGAAAATAGAGCTAGCTTAACGTGGGCATTGGATTCGTGTTATTCTGAACTCTAAATCAAAAGTTAATGACGATTTAGTGCGGACATGTCAAGTTGATTTAATCAGTTAAAATGATCATTCTAACTAATTATTGGTCCTCCTTGAATAAAGGCTTATAAATGAAGTATAACGCATGGCATCACGTAGTTTGGAATACATTGGATTATTTGGAGGTTTTATGGTAGCTCTTTCAGTCTCGAATATTGTCACAATATTGAAAATTGAGCTAGATTAATGTGAGCGTTGGATTCATGTCATTTTGAGTTCTAAATCAAATGTTACGAACGCTTTCGTGCAGACATGTCAGGTTGATCGGCCAGTTAAAATGATCATTCTAAACTAATCGTTGGTGTTCCTTGAGTAAAGGCTTATAAATGGAGCATAATGGCATCAGACAGTTTGGGATACATTGGATTACTTGGACGCTTTTTTGGAGCTCTTTCAGTCTCAAATATTGCCACAATATTGAAAATTAAGCTAGATTAACGTGGGCGTTGGATTCGTGTCATTTTGAGCTTTAAATCAAACGTTAAAGATGAATGAGTGCGGACATGCCAAGTTGATCAGCTATTTAAATTGATCATTCTAAACTAATCATTGCTGCTCATTGAGCAAAAGTTAAAAAATCAAGCATAAGGTATGACATCACACTATTTGGGATAGATTGGATTACTTGGAGGCTTTGTCGTAACTATTTTGGTATTAAATTTTATCACAAAATAGAAAATTGAGCTACCTAAAGTGGATGTTGGATTCGTGTCATTCTGAACTCTAAATCAATAGTTACAAAGGATTTAGTGCGGATATGGCAAGTTGATCGGCCAGTTAAAATGATCATTCAAAACTAATCATTGGTGTTCCTTGAGTAAAGGCTTATAAATGGAGCATAATGGCATCAGACAGTTTGGGATACATTGGATTACTTGGAGGCTTTGTTGTAGCTTATTCTGTCTCAAATATTGTCACAGTATTGAAAATCTAGATAGATTAACGTGGACGTTGGATTCATGTCATTTTGAGCTTTAAATCAAACGTTATAGATGATTTAGTGCGTACATGTCAAGTTCATCGGCCATTTAAAATAATCATTCTAAACTGATAATTGGTGCTCCTTTAGTAAAGGCTTATAAATGGAGCATAATGCATGGCGTCACACAGATTGGGATACATTGGAATATTTGGAGGCCTTAGATAGCTCTTTCACCTCAAATATTATCACAATATTGAAAATTGAGCTAGATTAACGTGGGAGTTGAATTCATGTCATTTTGAGCTCTAAATCAAATGTTAAAGACGATTTAGTGCGGACATGTCAAGTTGATTAACTAGTTAAAATGATCATTCTAAACTAATCATTCGTTCTCATTGAGGTAAGGTTTAAAAATGAAACATAATGCATGGCATCATGCAGTTTGGGATAGATTGGATTACTTGGAGGCATTTTCGTACCTATTTCGGTCTTAAATTTTGTTACAATATAGAATATTGACCTAGCTTAACGTAAGTGTTGTGATTCATTTATATTTCAACTTAAAATCAAGAGTTACGAACGATTTAGTACAGACATGTCACGTTGTTCATCTTGTTAAAATGATCATTCTAAACTGATCATTGGTACTCCTTGAGTAACGGCTTATAAATGAAGCATAGTCCATTGAATCACATAGTTTGGGATACATTGGATTACTTGGACGCTTTTTTGGAGCTCTTTCAGTCTCAAATATTGCCACAATATTGAAAATTAAGCTAGATTAACGTGGGCGTTGGATTCGTGTCATTTTGAGCTTTAAATCAAACGTTAAAGATGACTGAGTGCGGACATGCCAAGTTGATCAGCTAGTTAAATTGATCATTCTAAACTAATCATTGGTGCTCATTGAGCAAAAGTTAAAAAATCAAGCATAAGGTATGACATCACACTGTTTGGGATAGATTGGATTACTTGGAGGCTTTGTCGTAACTATTTTGGTATTACATTTTATCACAAAATAGAAAATTGAGCTACCTAAAGTGGATGTTGGATTCGTGTCATTCTGAACTCTAAATCAATAGTTACAAAGGATTTAGTGCGGATATGTCAAGTTGATCGTCCAGTTAAAATGATCATTCAAAACTAATCATTGGTGTTCCTTGAGTAAAGGCTTATAAATGGAGCATAATGGCATCAGACAGTTTGTGATACATTGGATTACTTGGAGGCTTTGTTGTAGCTTATTCTGTCTCAAATATTGTCACAGTATTGAAAATCTAGATAGATTAACGTGGACGTTGGATTCATGTCATTTTGAGCTTTAAATCAAACGTTATAGATGATTTAGTGCGTACATGTCAAGTTCATCGGCCATTTAAAATAATCATTCTAAACTGATAATTGGTGCTCCTTTAGTTAAGGCTTATAAATGGAGCATAATGCATGGCGTCACACAGATTGGGATACATTGGAATATTTGGAGGCCTTAGATAGCTCTTTCACCTCAAATATTATCACAATATTGAAAATTGAGCTAGATTAACGTGGGAGTTGAATTCATGTCATTTTGAGCTCTAAATCAAATGTTAAAGACGATTTAGTGCGGACATGTCAAGTTGATTAACTAGTTAAAATGATCATTCTAAACTAATCATTCGTGCTCATTGAGCAATGGTTTAAAAATGAAACATAATGCATGGCATCATGCAGTTTGGGATAGATTGGATTACTTGGAGGCATTTTCGTACCTATTTCGGTCTTAAATTTTGTTACAATATAGAATATTGACCTAGCTTAACGTGAGTGTTGAGATTCATGTATATTTAATCTTTACATCTATAGTTACGAGCGATTTAGTGCAGACATGTCACGTTGTTCATCCAGTTAAAATGAGCATTCTAAACTGATCATTGGTGTTCCTTGAGTAACGGCTTATAAATGAAGCATAATCCATTGAATCACATAGTTTGGGATACATTGGATTACTTGGACGCTTTTTCGTAGCTCTTTCAGTCTCAAATATTGCCACAATATTGAAAATTAAGCTAGATTAACGTGGGCGTTGGATTCGTGTCATTTTGAGCTTTAAATCAAACGTTAAAGATGATTTAGTGCGGACATGCCAAGTTGATTAGCTATTTAAATTGATCATTCTAAACTAATCATTGGTGCTCATTGAGCAAAAGTTAAAAAGTCAAGCATAAGGTATGCCATCACACTGTTTGGGTTAGATTGGATTACTTGGAGGCTTTGTCGTAACTATTTTGGTATTAAATTTTATCACAAAATAGAAAATTGAGCTACCTAAAGTGGATGTTGGATTCGTGTCATTCTGAACTCTAAATCAATAATTACAAAGGATTTAGTGCGGATATGTCAAGTTGATCGGCCAGTTAAAATGATCATTCTAAGCTTGTCATTGGTGCTACTTGAGAAAAGGCTTATAAATGAAACATAATGCATGGCATTACGCAGTTTGGGATACATTGGATTACTTGGAGGCTTTTTCGTAGCTTTATTGGTATTAAATTTTATCACAATAAAGAAAATTGTGCTACCTTAACGTGGGTGTTGGATTCATGTCATTTTGAGCTCTAAATCAAATGTTAAGGACGATTAAGTGTGGACATGTCAAGTTAATCAGCTAGTTAAAATAATCATTCTAAACTTATCATTGGTGCTCATTGAGCAAAGGTTTATCAATGAAGCATAATGCATTGCATCATGCAGTTTGGGAGAGATTGCATTACGTGGAGGCTTTTTCATTCCTATTTGGGTCTTAAATTTTGTTACAATATAGAATAATGACCTAGTTTAATGTGGGCGCTGTGATTCATGTCAATTTGAAATCTAATTCAAGAGTTAAAGACGATTTAGTGCGGACATGTCAAGTTGATCGGCCAGTTAAATTGATCATTCTAAACTGATGATTGGTGCTCCTTGAGTAAAGGCTTATAAATGAAGCATAATCCATTGAATCACATAGTTTGGGATACATTGGACTATTTGGAGGCTTTTTGGTTGCTCTTTTAGTCTCAAATATTGCCACAATATTGAAAATTGAGCTAAATTAACGTGGGCGTTGAATTAATGTCATTTCGATCCTTAAATCAAATGTTAAAGACGATTTAGTTCAAACATGTCAAGTTGATCAGCTAGTTAAATTGATCACACTAAACTAATCGTTGGTGCTCATTGGGCAAAGGTTTATCAATGAAGCATACTACACGACATCACACAGTTTTTGATAGATTGGATTACTTTGAGGCTTTGTCGTAGTGATTTCAGTCTTAAATTTTGTCATAGTATATAAAATTGAGCTAGTTTAACGTGGGCTTCGGATTCGTGTCATTCTAAACTTTCAATCAAAAATTAAAGACATGTCAAGTTGATCGACCGGTTAAAATGATCATTCTAAACAAATCATTAGTGGTCATTGAACAAAGGTTTAAAAATGAAGCATAATGCATGACAACACACAGTTTGGGCTAGATTGAATTACTTGGAGGCTTTGTCATAGCTATTTCGCTCTTAAATTTTATCACAATATATAAAATAGAGCTAGTTTAACGTGGGCATTTGATTCGTGTCATTCTGAACTCTAAATCAAGAGTTTACAGACGATTTATTGCGGACATTTCAGGTTGATCGGACAGTTAATATGCTCATTCTAAGCTAATCATTGGTGGTCCTTGATTAAAGGCTTATAAATGAAGCATAATTCATGGCATCACGTAGTTTGGGATACATTAGATTATATGAAGGCTTTGTGGTAGCTCTTTCAGTCTCAAATGTTGTAACCATATTGAAAATTGAGCTAGATTAACGTGGGTGTTGGATTCGTATCATTCTCAACTATATATCAAAAATTACAGACGATTTAGTGCATACATTTCTTAACTAATCATTGGTGCTCCTTTAGTAAAGGCTTATAACTGGAGCACAATCCATGGTATCATGCAGTTTGGGATATATTGGATTAGTTGGAGGTCTTTTTGGAGCTATTTTGATATTAAATTTGATCACAACAGAAAAAATTGAGCTAGCTTAGCGTGGGCACTGGATTCGTGTCATTCTGAACTCTAAACCAAAAGTTAAGGATGATTTAGTGTGGACATGTCAAGTTGATCGACCAGTTAAAATGATCATTCTAAACTTATCGTTGGTTGTCCTTGAGTAAAGGCTTATAAATGAAGCATAGTTCACGGCATCACGCAGTTTTGGATGCATTGGATTACTTGGAGGCTTTATCGTAGCTATTTTTGGTTTAAATTTTGTAACAATATAGAAAATTGAGATAGATTAACGTGGGTGTTAGATTCATTTCATTTTGTGTTCTAGATCAAATTTTAAATACGATTTAGTGTGGATATGTCAAGTTGTTCAGCTAGTTCAAATAATCAATCTAAACTGATCAATTGTGTTTCTTGAGAAAAGGTTTACAAATGAAGCATAATGCATGGCATTTTGCAGTTTGGGATATATTGGATTAGTTGGAGGCTTTGTCGTAACTATTTTAGTCTTAAATTTTATCACAATATAGAAAATTGAGCTAGCTAAACGTGGGTGTTGGATTCGTATCAAATGTTACGGATGATTTAATGCGTAAATGTCAAGTTGATCGGCCAGTTAAAATTAGCATTATAAACTGATAATTGGTGCTCCTTTAGTAAAGGTTGATAAATGGAGCATTATGCATTGCGTCACGCTGTTTGGGATACATTGGATTACTTGAAGGCTTTATGTTAGCTCTTTCCGTCTCAAATATTGTCACAATATTGAAAATTGAGCTAGATTAACGTGTACGTTGAATTCATGTCATTTTGGGCCCTAAATCAAATGTTAAAGAATATTTAGTGCGTACATGTCAAGTTGATCAACTAGTTAAAATGATCATTCTAAACTGATCACTGGTGCTCATTGAGCAAAGGTTTAAAAATGAAGCATAATGCATGGCATCACGGAGTTTGGGATAGATTGGATTACTTGGAGACTTTTTCGTACATATTTCGGTAATAAATTTTGTCATAATTTAGAATATTGAACTAACTTAACGTGGCCGTTGGATTCATGTCATTCTGTACTCTAAATAAAAGTTACGGATGATTTAGTGCGGACATTTCAAGTTGATCGGCCAGTTAAAATGATCATTCTAAACTAATCATTTATGCTCCTTGAGAAAAGGCTTATCAATGAAGCGTAATGGATGGTATCATGCTGTTTGGGATATATTGGATTACTTGGAGGCATTGTCGTAACTGTTTCAGTTTCAAATGTTGTCACAATATTGAAAATGGAGCTACAGTAACATGTGCATTTGATTCATGTCATTTTTTGTTCTAAATCAAATGTCAAAGACAATTTCATGCGGTCATATCAAGTTGATCAACTAGTTAAAATAATCATTTTAAACTGATCATTGGTGCTCATTGAGCAAAAGTTTACAAATGAAGCATAATGCATGGCATCAGGCAATTAGGGATAGATAGGATTATTTGGAGGCTTTGTCGTAGCTATTTTTGTCTTAAATTTTGTCACAATATAGAAATTTAAGGTAGCTAAACGTTTGCGTTGGAATCGTGTCATTTTGAACTCTAAATCAAAAGTTACGATCGATTTAGTGCGGACATGTCAAGATGATCCGCAAGTTAAAATGATCATTGGTGCTCCTTGAGTAAAGGATTATAAATGGAGCATAATCCATGACATCACGCAGTTTGGGATACATTGATTTATTTGGAAGCTTTATTGTAGCTCTTTCCGTCTTAAATATTGTCATAATATTGAAAATTTAGCTACATTAACGTGGTCGTTGGATTCATGTCATTTTGAGCTCTAAATCAAATGTTAAAGACGTTTTTGTTCAGACATGTCAAGTATCAGCTAGTCAAAAATATCATTCTAAATTGATCATTGGTGCTCATTGAACAAAGGTTTAAAAATGAAGCATAATGCATGGCATCACACATTTAGGAAAGATTGGATTACTTGGAGGCTTTGTCGTACCTATTTGTGTCTTAAATTTTTTCCCAATATAGAAAATTGACCTAGCTTAACATGGTCGTTTGGATTCATGTCATTTTGAACTCTAAATCAAAGTACGGACGGTTTAGTGCGGATATGTCAAGTTGATTGGCCAGTTATAATGATCATTCTAAACTGATTATTGGTGCTCCTTGCGTAAAGGCTTATAAATGAAGCATAATCCATGACATCACGCAGTTTGGGATACATTGGATTACTTGGATGCTTTGTCATAGCTCTTTAAATCTCAAATAATGCCACAGTATTGAAAATTTAGCTAGATTAACGTGGGCATTGGATTAATATCATTTTGAGTTTAAATAAAATGTTTAGGACGATTTAGTGCGGACATGTCAAGTTGATCAGCTAGTTAAAATGATCATTCTAAACTAATAATTGGTGCTCCTTGAGCAAAGGTTTATCAATGAAGCATAATGCATGGCATCACGCAGTTTGGGATAATTGGATTATTTGGAGGCTTTCTCGTAGCTATTTCGGTCTTAAATTTTGTCACAGTATAGAAATTTAAGCTTAATGAGGGCATTAGATTCGTGTCATTCTGAACTCTATATCAAAAGTTAAGTACGATTTAGTGCGGATATGTCAAGTTGATCGACCAATTAAAATGATAATTTGAAACTGATCATTGGTCCTCTTTCAGTAAAGGCTTATAAATGAAGCATATTGCATGACATCACGCAGTTTGAAAAACATGGGATTCTTTGGAGGCTTTGTGGTAGCTCTTTCAGTCTCAATTAGTGTCAAAATTTTGAAAATTGAGCTAGATTAACGTGGGCATTGAATTCATGTGATTCCGAACTCTAAATAAAAATTTACAAACAATTTAGTGCATACATATCAAGTCGATCGACCAGTTAAAATGATCAGTCTAACTGATCATTGTTGCTCCTTGAGTAAAGCCTTATTAATGAAGCATAATGCATGGCATTACGAAGTTCGTGATACATTGGTTTACTTGGAGGCTTTGTCGTAGCTCTTTCAATCTCAAATGTCGTAACAATATTTGAAATTGAGCTAGATAAATGTGGGCGTGGGATTTCATGTCATTTTGAGTTCTAAATCAAAGTTAAGACCGATTTAGTGCGGACATGTCAAATTGATCAGTTAGTTGAAATGATCACTTTAAATTGATCATTGGTGCTCATTGAGCAAAGGTTTAGAAATGAAGGATAATGTATGGCATCTTGCAGTTTGGGATATAATGGATTACTTGGAGGCTTTGTCGTTGCTTTTTTAGTCTTAAATTTTATCACAATATAGAAAATTAAGCTAGCTAAAGGTGGGAAGTGGATTCGTGTCATTTTGAACTCTAAATAAAAAGTTACGGTCGATTTAGTGCGGACATGTCAAGATGATCGGCAAGTTAAAATGATCCTTCTAAAATGATCATTGGTGCTCCTTGAGTAAAGGCGTATAAATGGAGCATAATCCATGGCATCACGCAGTTTGGGATACATTGGATTATTTGGTGCTCATTGAGCAAAGGTTTAAAAATGAAGCATAATGCATGGCATCACGCATTTAGGAAAGATTGGATTACTTGGAGGCTTTGTCGTACCTATCTCGGTTTTAATTTTTTTCATAATATAGAAAATTGACCTAGCTTAACACGGTCATTTGGATTCATGTCATTTGAACTCTAAATAAAAGTATGGACGGTTTTGTGCGGATATGTCAAGTTGATCGGCCAGTTATAATGATCATTCTGAACTGATTATTGGTGCTCCTTGCGTAAAGGCTTATAAATGAAGCATAATCCATGACATCACGCAGTTTGGGATACATTGGATTACTTGGATGCTTTGTCATAGCTCTTTATGTCTCAAATAATGCCACAATATTGAAAATTGAGCTAGATTAACGTGGGCATTGGATTAATATCATTTTGAGCTTTCAATCAAATGTTTAAGACGATTTAGTGCGGACATGTCAAGTTGATCAGCTAGTTAAAATGATCATTCTAAACTAGTAATTGGTGCTCCTTGAGCAAAGGTTTATCAATGAAGCATAATGCATGGCATCACGCAGTTTGGGATAATTGGATTATTTGGAAGCTTTCTCATAGCTATTTCGGTCTTAAATTTTGTCACAGTATAGAAATTTAAGCTTAATGAGGGCATTAGATTCGTGTCATTCTGAACTCTATATCAAAAGTTAAGTACGATTTAGTGTGGACATGTCAAGTTGATCGACCAGTTAAAATGATAATTTGAAACTGATTCATTGGTCCTCCTTCAGTAAAGGCTTATAAATAAAGCTTAATGCATGTCATCACACAGTTTGGAAAACATTGGATTCTTTAGAGACTTTGTGGTAGCTCTTTCAGTCTCAATTGTTGTCAAAATATTGAAAATAGAGCTAGATTAACGTGGGCGTTGAATTCCTGTCATTCCAAACTCTAAATAAAAATTTACAAACAATTTAGTGCATACATATCAAGTCGATCGACCATTTAAAATGATCATTCTAACTGATCATTGTTGCTCCTTGAGTAAAGGCTTTTAAATGAAGCATAATGCATGGTATTACGCAGTTCGTTATACATTGGTTTACTTGGAGGCTTCGTCGTAGCTCTTTCAATCTCAAATGTTGTAACAATATTTGAAATTGAGCTAGATAAATGTGGACGTGGGGTTGCTTGTCATTTTGAGTTCTAAATCAAACGTTAAGGACGATTTAGTGTGGACATGTCGAATTGATGAGTTAGTTGAAATGATCACTTTTAATTGATCATTGGTGCTCATTGAGCAAAGGCTTAGAAATGAAGCATAATGCATGGCAACTTGCAGTTTGGGATATAATGGATTACTTGGAGGCTTTGTCGTTGCTTTTTTAGTCTTAAATTTTATCACAATATAGAAGATTAAGCTAGCTAAACGTTGGAAGTGGATTCGTGTCATTCTTAACTCTAAATCAAAAAATACAGATGATTTAGTGCGGACGTGTCAAGTTGATCGGCCACTAAAAATGATCATTCTAAACTGATCATTGGTGCTCCATGAGTAAAGGCTTATAATTGGAGCATAATGCATGGCATCACGCAGTTTAGGATACATTGCATTACTTGGAGGCTTTGTCGTAGCTCTTTAAGTCTCAAATATTGCCACAATATTGAAAATTTAGCTACATTAACGTGGGCGTTGGATTCATATCTTTTTGAGCTTTAAATCAAATGTTTTAAGACGATTAAGTGCGGACATGTCAAGTTGATCAACTAGTTAAAATGAAGCATAATGCATGGCATCACGCAGTTTGGGATAATTGGATTACTTGGATGATTTCTCGTAGCTATTTTGGTCTCTAATTTTGTCACAGTATATAAAATTGGCTAGCTTAATGTGGGCATTAGATTCGTGTCTTTCTACACTCTATATCAAAACATAAGGACGATTTAGTGCGTACCTGTCAAGTTGATCGACGAGTTAAAAGGATCATTCTAAACTTATAATTGGTCCTCATTTAGTAAAGGTTTATAAATGAAGCATAATGCATGGCATCACACAGTTTGGAATACATTCGATTGTTTGGAGGCTTTGTGGTAGCTCTTTCAGCCTCAATTGTTGTCACAACATTGAAAATTGAGCTAGATTAACGTGGGCGTTGGATTCGTGTCATTCCGAACACTAAATCAAAATTTACAAACAATTTAGTGCATACATGTCAAGTCGATCAACCATTTAAAATGATCATTCTAAACTTATCGTTGGTGCTCCTTCAGTAAAGGCTTATAAATGAAGCATAATGCATGGGATTACGCAGTTCGGGATACATTGGATTAATTGGATGCTTTGTCATAGCTCTTTAAGCCTCAAATATTGCCACAATATTGAAAATTGAGCTAGATTAACGTGGGCATTGGATTCATATCATTTTGAGCTTTAAATCAAATGTTTTAGATGATTTAGTGCGGACATGTCAAGTTGATCATCTAGTTAAAATGATCATTCTAAACTAATAATTGGTACTCCTTGAGCAAAGGTTTATCAATCAAGCAAAATGCATGGTATCACGCAGTTTGGGATAATTGGATTACTTGGAGGGTATCTCGTAGCTATTTCGTTCTTAAATTTTGTCACAGTATAGAAATTTAAGTTTAATGAGGGCATTATATTAGTGTCATTCTGAATTCTATATCAAAAGTTAAGGACTATTTAGTGCGGACATGTCAAGTTGATCGACCAGTTAAAATGATTATTCTAAACTGATAATTGGTCCTCGTTTAGTAAAGGTTTATAAATGAAGCATAATGTATGGCATCACGCAGTTTGGAAAACATTGGATTATTTGGAGGCTTTGTGGTACCTCTTTCAGTCTCATTTGTTGACACAATATTAAAAATTGAGCTAGATTAACGTGGGTGTTGAATTCGTGTCATTCCTAACTCTAGATCAAAATTTACAAACAATTTAGTGCATACATATCAAGTCGATCGACCATTTAAAATGATCATTCTAAACTTATCATTGTTGCTCCTTCAGTAAAGGCTTATAAATGAAGCATAATGCATGGCATTACGCAGTTTGTGATACATTGGATTACTTGGAGGCTTTTTCGTAACTCTTTCAATATCAAATGTCGTAAAAAAATTTTAGATTTAGCTAGATTAATGTGGGCATGGGATTTCATTTCATTTTGAGCTCTAAATCAAAAGTTAAGGACAATTTAGTGCGGACATGTCGAATTGATCAGTTAGTTGAACTGATCATTTTAAACTGATCATTGGTGCTCATTGAGCAAAGGTTTACAATTGAATAACAATGCATGGCATCTTGGAGTTTGGAATATATTGGAATACTTGGAGGGTTTTTCGTCGCTTCTTTATTTTTAGATTTGATCACAATATAAAAAATTGAGCTAGGTAAATGTGGGCAGTGGATTCGTGTCATTCTGAACTCCAAATCAAAAGTTACGGATTATTTAGTGCGGACAAGTCAAGTTGATTGGCCAGTTACAATGATCATTCTAATCTGATCACGGGTGCTCCTTGAGTAAAGTCTTATAATGGGAGCACATAATGCATGGCATCACACAGTTTGGGATACATTGGATTACTTGGGGCTTTGTGTTAGCTCTTTACGTCTCAAATATTGTCACAATATTGAAAATTGAGGTAGATTAACGTGGGCGTCGGATTCATTTCATTTTGTGCTATAAATCAAATGTTAAAGAAGATTTTGTGCGGACATGTCAAGTTGATCAAGTAGTTAAAATGATCATTCTAAACTAATCATTGGTGCTCATTGAGTAAAGGCTTATAAATGAAGCATAATCTATGGCATCACGCAGTTTGGGATACATTGGATTACTTGGACGGTTTGTCGTAGCTCTTCAAGTCTCAAATATTGCCACAATATTGAAAATTGAGCTAGATTAACGTGGGCGTTGGATTCATATCATTTTGAGCTTTAAATCAAATGTTTAAGGCGATTAAGTGCGCACATGTCAAGTTGATCAGCTAGTTAAAATGATCATTCTAAACTAATAATTGGTGCTCCCTGAGCAATGGTTTATCAATGAAGCATAATGCATGGCATCACACAGTTTGGGATAATTCGATTACTTGGAGACTTTCTCGTAGCTATTTCGGTCTTAAAGTTTGTCACAGTATAGAAAATTGAGCTAGCTTAATGTGGGCATTAGATTCATGTCATTCTAAACTTTATATCAAAAGTTAAGGAGGATTTAGCGTTGACATGTCAAGGTTATCAACCAGTTAAAATGATCATTCTAAACTGATCATTGGTCCTCTTTCAATAAAGGTTTATAAATGAAGCATATTGCATGGCATCACGCAGTTAGGGATAGACTGGATTGAATGGAGGTTTTGTGGTAGATCTTTCAGACTCAATTGTTGTCACAATATTGACAATTGAGCTAGATTAACGTGGGCGTTGGATTCAAGTCATTCCGAACTCTAAATCAAAATTTACAAACAATTGAGTGCATACATGTCAAGTTGATCGACAATTTAAAATTATCATTCTAGACTGATCATTCGTGCTCCTTGACTAAAGCCTTATAAATGAAGCATAATGCATGGCATTACGCTATTTTGGATACATTGGATTACTTGGAGCCTTTGTTGTAGCTCTTTCAATCTCAAATGTTGTAACAATATTTAAAATTGAGATAGACGAATGTGGGCGTGGGATTTCATGTCATTTTGAGCTCTTAATGAAAAGTTAAGGACGATTTAGTGCAGACATGTCAAATTGATCCGTTAGTTGAAATGATCATTTTAAGATGATCATTTGGTGCATATTAAGCAAAGGTTTACAAATGAAGCATAATGCATGGCATCTTGCAATTTGGTGTACATTGGATTATTTGCAGGCTTTTTCGTCGCTTTTTTAGTCCTAAATTTTATCACAATATAAAAAGTTAAGCTAGCTAAACGTGGGAAGTGGATTCGTGTCATTCTAAACTCTAAATCACAAGTTACAAATGATTAAGTGCGAACATTTCAAGTTTATCGGCCTGTTAAAATGATCATTCTAAACTGATCATTGGTGCTCCTTGAGTAAAGGCTTATAGTTGGAGCATAATGCATGGCATCACGCAGTTTGGGATACATTGGATTACTTGGAGGCTTTTTCATAGCTCTTTAAGTTTCAAATATTGCCACCATGTTGAAAATTGAGCTACAGTAATGTGGGTGTTGGATTCATATCAATTTGAGATTTAAATCAAATGTTTTAAGACGTTTAAGTGCGGAAATGTAAAGTTGATCAGCTAGTTAAAATGATCATTCTAAACTAATAATTGGTGCTTCTTGAGCAAAGGTTTATCAACGAAGCATAATGCATGGCATCACATAATTTGTGATAATTGGATTACTTGTAGGCTTTCTCGTAGCTATTTTGGTCTTAATTTTGTCACAATATATTAAATTGAGCTAGCTTAATGTGGGCATTATATTCGTATCTTTCTAAACTCTATATCAAAGCTCAAGGACGATTTAGTGCGGACATGTCAAGTTGATTGACCAGTTAAAATGATCATTCTAAACTGATCATTGGTCCTCGTTCAGTAAAGATTTATAAATGAAGCATAATGCATGGCATCACGCAGTTAGGGATAGATTGGATTATTTGGAGGTTTTGTGGTAGCTCTTTCAGTATCAATTGTTGTCACAATATTGAAAATTGAGCTAGTTTAACGTGGGCGTTAGATTCGTGTCATTCCGTACTCTAAATAAAAATTTACAGATAATTTAGTGCATACATGTCAAGTTGATCGACCATTTAAAATGATCATTCTAAACTGATCATTGGTCCTTCTTGAGTAAGGGCTTATAAATGAAGCATAATGCATGGCATTACTCAGTTTGGGATACATTGTATTGCTTGGAGGCACTATTGTAGCTTTTTCAATCCCAAATGTTGTAACAATATTGAAAATTGAGCTCGATTAATGCCGGGGTGGAATTTCATGTCATTTTGAGCTCATAATTAAAATTTATGGACGATTTAGTGCGGACATGTCAAATTGATCAGTTAGTTGAAATGATCATTTTAACTGATTATTGGTGCTCATTGAGCAAAGGTTTACAAATGAAGCATAATGCACGACATCTTGCAGTTTTGGATAGATTAGATTACGTGGAGGATTTGTCGTAGCTATTTCGGTCTTAAATTTTGTCATAGTATAGAAAATTCAGATAGCTTAATGTGGGCATTAAATTCGTGTCATTCTTAACTATGTATCAAAGTTAAGGACTATTTAGTGCAGACATGTCATGTTGATGGACCAGTTAAAATGATCATTCTAAATTGATCAATGGTCCTCCTTTAGTAAAGGTTTTCTAAATGAAGCATAATGCATGGCATCAAGCAGTTTGGAATATCTTGGATTATTTGGAGGCTTTGTGGTAGCTCTTTCAGTCTCAATTGTTGTCACAATATTGAAAATTGAGCTAGATTAACGGGGGCGGTTGATTCGTGTCATTCCAAACTCTAAATCAAAATTTACAAACAATTTAGTGCATACATCTCAAGTTGATCGACCATTTAAAATGATAATTCTAAACTGATCATTGGTGCTACTTGAGTAAGGGCTTATAATAGGAGGATAATGCATGGTGTCGCTCAGTTTGGGATACATTGGATTACTTGGAGGCTTTCTGTTAGCTCTTTCCATCTGAAATATTGTCACAATATTGAAAATTGAGCTAGATTAACGTGGGCGTTGGATTCATTTCATTTTGAGCTCTAAATGAAATGTTAAAGAAGATTTTGTGTGGACATGTCAAGTTGATCAACTAGTTAAAGTGATCATTCTAAACTGATCACTAGTGCTCATTGAGTAAAGGCTTATAAATGAAACATAATCCATGGCATCACTAGTTTGGGATACATTGGATTACTTGGAGGCTTTGTCGTAGCTCTTTAAGTCTCAAATATTGCCATAATATTGAAAATTGAGCTAGATTAACGTGGGCGTTGGATTCATATCATTTTGAGTTTTAAATCAATTGTTTAAGGCGAGTAAGTGCGACATGTCAAGTTGATCAGCTAGTTAAAATGATCATTCTAAACTAATAATTGGTGCTACCTGAGCAGTGGTTTATCAATGAAGCTTAATGCATGACATTACACAGTTTGGGATAATTCGATTACTTCGAGGCTTTCTCGGTCATAAATTTTGTCAGAGTATAGAAAATTGAGCTAGCTTATTTTTGGCGTTGGATTCATGTCATTTTGAACTCTAAATCAAAAGTTAAAGGACGATTTAGTGCGGACATGTCAAGTTGATTGGCCAGTCAAAATGATCATTCTAAACTGATCATTGGTCCTCATTCGGTAAAGGTTTATAAATGAAACATAATGCATGGGATCACGTAGTTAGGGATAGATTAGATTAAATGGAGGTTTTGTGGCAGCTCTTTCACACTCAATTGTTATCACAATATTGAAAATTGAGCTAGATTAACGTGTGCGTTGGATTCGTGTCATTCCGAACTCTAAATCGAAATTTTCAAACAATTTAGTGCAAAGATGTCAAGTTGATCGACGATTTAAAATGATCATTCTAAACTGGTCATTGGTGCTTCTTGAGAAAAGGCTTATAAATGAATCATAATGCATGGCATTACGCTGTTTTGGATACATTGGATTACTTGGAGTCTTTGTTGTAGCTCTTTCAATCTCAAATGTTGTAACAATATTGAGAATTAAGCTAGATTAATGTGGGCGTGGGTTTTCATGTCATTTTGAGCTCTAAATCAAAAGTTAAGGATGAATTAGTGCAGACATGTCAAATTGATCCGTTAGTTGAAATGATCATTTTAATATGATCATTGGTGCTCATTGACAAAGGTTAACAAATGAAGCATAATGCATGGCATTTGCAGTTTGGGATATATTACATTACTTGGAGGCTTTGTTGTAGCTATTTCGGTATTAAATTTTGTCACATTATAGAAAATTGAGCTAGCTTAATGTAGGCATTAGATTCGTATCATTCTGACTCTATATCAAAAGTTATGGACAATTTAGTGCGGACATGTAAAGTTAATCGACCAGTTAAAATTATTATTCTAAACTGATCATTGGTCCTCCTTTAGTAAAGGTTTATAAATGAAGCATAATGCATGGCGTCACACAGTTTGGGATACATTGGATTACTTGGAGGCTTTGTGTTAGCACTTTCCGTCTCAAATATTGTCACAATATTGAAAATTGAGCTTGATTAATGTGGCCGTTGGATTCATGTCATTTTGAGCTCCAAATCAAATGTTAAAGAAGATTTAGTGCGGGCATGGCAAGTTGGTCAACTAGTTAAAGTGATAATTTTAAACTGATCGTTGGTGCTCATTGAGAAATGGTTTAGAAATGAAGCATAATGCATGGCATCACGGAGTTTGTGATAAGTTAGATTACTTGGAGACTTTTTCGTCCTATTTTGGTTTTAAATTGTGTCACAATATAGAATATTGACATAGCTTAACGTGGGCGTTTGATCCATGTCATTCTGAACTCTAAATCAAACATTACGTACGATTTAATGCGGATATGTCAAGTTGATCTAACAGTTAAAATGATCATTCTAAACTGATCATTGGTGCTCCGTGAGTAAAGGCTTATAAATGAAGCATAGTGGATGGCATCATGCAGTTTGGGATATATTGGATTACTTGGACGTTTTGTCGTAGCTAAGTCAGTCTCAAATGTTGTCACAATATTGAAAATGGACCTAGATTAACGTGGGTGTTGGATTCATGTCAAGTTGATCAACTTGTTAGAATAACCATTTTAAACTGATCATTGGTGCTCATTGAGCAAAGGTTTACAAATGAAGCATAATTCATGGCATCGCGCAGTTAGAGATAGATTGGAATACTTAGAGGCTTTGTCGTACCTATTTCGGTCTTAAATTTTGTCACAATATTGAATATTGACTTAGCTTAACATGGTCATTTGGATTCGTGTCATTCTGAACTCTAAATAAAAAAATAGGTACGATATATTGTGGATATTTCAAGTTGATCAGCCAGTTAAAATGATCACTCTAAACTGATATTGGTGCTCCTTGCGTAGAGGCTTATGAATGAAGCATAATGCATGGCATCAAGCTGTTTGAAATACATTGGATTATTTGGAGGCTTTATTGTAGCTCTTTCAATCTCAAATGTTGTCACAATATTGACAATTGAGCTAGATTAATGTGGGCATTGGATTCATGTCATTTTGAGCTCTAAATCAAATGTTCAAGGCGATTTAGTACACACATGTCAAGTTGATCAGCTAGCTAAAATGATCATTCTAAACTGATCATTGGTGCTCATTGAGTAAAGGTTTAAAAATGGAGCATAATCCATGGCATCACGTAGTTTAGGATACATTTGCTTACCTGGAGGTTTTGTCGTAGCTCCTTTAGTCTCAAATATTGCTACAATATTGAAAATTGAGCTAGATTAGCATTGGCGTTGGATTCATATTATTTTGAACTCTAATTCAAATGTTAAAGACGATTTAGGGCAGACATGTGAAGTTGATCAGCAAGTTAAAATGATCAATCTAAACTGATAATTGGTGATCATTGGCAAAGGTTTACAAATGAGGCATAATGCATGTTATCACGCTTTTTGGGATAGATTGGATCATTTGGAGGCTTTGTCGTAGCTCATTGGGTCTTAATTTTTTTTACAATATAGAATATTAAGTTAGCTTATTGTGGCCATTGAATTCGTGTCATTCTGAACTCTAAATCAAAATTTAAGGACGGTTTAGTACGGACATGTCAAGTTGATCAGCCAATTAAAATGATCATTCTAAATTGATCACTGGTGTTCCTTGCGTAGAAGCTTATGAATGAAGCATAATGCATGGCATCAAGCAGTTTGAAATGCATTGGATTATTTGGAGGCTTTCTTGTAGCTCTTTCAGTCTCAAATGTTGTCACAATATTGAAAATTCAGCTAGATTAACGTGGGCGTTGAATTCGTGTCATTCTGAAACTAAATCAAAAGTTACAAACGATTTAATTGTCAAGTTGATCGACCAATTAAAATTATTATTCTTAACTTATCATTGGTGCTCCTTGAGTAAGCGCTTTTTAAATGGAGCATAATGCATGGCATCACGTAGTTTGGGATACATTGGATTACTTGGAGGCTTTGTCCTAACTCTTTCGGTCTCAAAACTTGTCAGAGTATTGAAAATTGAGCTAGATCAACGTGGGCATTGGATTCATGTCATTTTGAGTTCTAAATCAAATTTAAGGGAGGATTTAGTGCCGAAATGTCATGTTGAATAGCAAGTTGAAATGATCATTTTAAACTGATTATTGGTGCACATTAGCAAAAGTTTACAAATGAGGCATAATGCATGCCATAACGCAGTTTGGGAGAGATTGGATCACTTCAAGGCTTTGACGTAGCTATTTCGGTCATAAATGTTGTCCCATTATAGAATATTGAGCTAGCTTATCTTGGGCATTGGATTCATGTCATTCTGAACTCGAAATCAAAAGTTAAGGACGATTTAGTGAGGACATGTCAAGTTGATCGGCCAGTCAAAATGATCATTCTAAACTGATCATTGGTGCTCCTTGAGTAAAGGCTTATAAATGAAGCATAATGCATTGCATCACGCTGTTTGGAATACATTGGATTATTTGGAGGCTTTGTCATAGCTCTTCCAGTCTCAAATGTTGTCACAAGATTGAAAATTGCGCTAGGTTAACGTGGGTGTTGGATTCTTGTCATTCTGAACTCTAAATCAGAAGTTACAGATGATTTAGTGCATACATGTCAAGTTGATCGACCAACTAAAATGATCATTCATAACTGATCAGTGGTGATCCTTGAGAAATGGCTTATAAATGAAGCATAATGCATGGCATCACGCATTTTGGGATACATTGGATTATTTGGAGATTTTTTCGTAACTCTTTTAGTCTCAAATGTTGTCACAATATTGAAATTTGAGCTAGATTAACGTGGGTGTTGGATTCATGTCATTTTGACTTCTAAATCAGATGTTAAAGATGATTTAGTGCTGACATGTCATGTTGATCAGAAAGTTCAATTGATAATTCTAAACTGGTCATTGGTGCTCAATGAGCAAAGGTTTACAAATAAAGCATAATGCATTGCCATCATGCAGTTTCGGATAGACTCGATCACTTTGAGGCTTTGTTGTAGCTATTTCGGAATTAAATGTTGTCACAATATACAATATTGAGCTAGCTTAACGTGGGCATCGGATTAGTGTAATTCTGAACTCAAAATCAGAGGTTAAGGATGATTTAGTGTGGAAATGTCAAGTTGATCGGCCTGCTAATATGATCATTCTAAACTGATCACTAGTGCTCCTTGAGTAAAGGCTTATAAATGAATCATAATGTATTGCATCACGCAGTTTAGAATACATTCGATTATTTAGAGATTTTCTCATGGCTCTTTTAGTCTCAAATGTTGTCAGAATATTGAAAATTGAGCTAGATTAACGTGGGCATTGGATTCGTGTCATTTTGAACTCCATATCAAAAGTTACAGACGATTTAGCATGTACATGTCAACTTGTTCAGCCAGTTAAAATAGTCATTCTAAACTGATCATTGTGCTCCTTGAGTAAAGACTTATAAATGAAGCATAATGCATGGTATCACGCAGTTTGGGATTCATTGGATTAGTAGGAGGGTTTTTCTTAGCTCTTTCAGTCTCAAATATTGCCACAATATTTAAAATTGAGCTAGATTAACGTGGGTGTTGGATTCATGTCATTTTTAGCTTTAAATCAAATGTTAAAGACAATTTAGTGAGGACATGTAGAGTTTATCGGCTAAACAGATCTTTCTAAACTGATCACTAGTTCTCCTTTAGTAAAAGTTTATAAATGAAACATAATGAATGGCAACACGCGGTTTAGGATATATTTGAATTACTTGAAGGCTTTGGGGTAGTTCTTTTAGTCTCAAGTTTTGACACAATATAGAAAATTGAGTTAGCTTAACGTGGCACTGGATTCATGTCATTCTGAACTCTATATCAAAAATTACGGATGATTTAGTGCAGACATGTCAAGTTTAACGGCTAGTTTAATTGATCGTTCTAAACTGATCACTGGACCTCATTGAGCAAAAGTTTACAAATGAAGCATAATACATGGCATTACGCAGTATAGGTTACTTTGGATTACTTGGAGGCTTTGTCATAGCTATTTTAGTCTTAAATTTTGTCAAAAAATAGAAAATTAAGCTAGCTTAACGTTGGATTTGTGTCATTCTGAACTCTGAATCAAAAGTTAAAGACGATTTAGTGAGGATATGTCAAGGTTATCATCTTGTTAAAATGATCATTTTAAACTGATCTTTGGTGGTCAATAAGCAATGGTTTTCAAATGAGCATAATGCATGGCATCACGTATTTTGCAATAGATTGGATTACTTAGAGGCTTTGTTGTGCTATTTTGGTCTTAAATTTTGTAACAATATAGAAAATTGAGTTAGGTTGACGTCGGCGTTGGATTCGTGTCATTCTGAACTCTAAATTATAAGTTGTGGACGATTTAGTGAGTAGATGTCATGTTGATTTGCCAGTTTAAGTGACCATTCTAAACTGATCATTGGTTTATAAATGAAGCATAATGCATGGCATCATGCAGTTTGGGTTACATTAGATTACTTGGAGGATTTGTCATAGCTATTTTGGTCTGAAATTTTGTTACCATATAAAAAATTGTGCTAGCATAATGTGGGCGTTGGATTCATGTCATTCTGAACTCCAAATCACAGCTATTACAGCTATTTTGGTTTTTAATTTTGTCACAAAAATAGAGCTAGCTTAACGCGAGCATTGGATTCTTATCATTTTTTACTCTAAATAAACAGTTACAAACGATTTAGTGTGAATATGTGAATTTGATCGGCCAATTAAAATGATCATTCTAAATTGATCATTGGTTCTCGTTGAGTACAGGCTTATAAATGAAGTTAAAGCCACGACATCACACAGATTGGGATACTTTGGATTACTTGGAGGCTTTGTCGTAGCTCTTTCAGTCCCAAATATTGTCACAATATAAAATTTAGCTAGATTAACTTGGGCATCAGATTCATGTCATTTTAAGCTCTAAATCAAATGTTAAAGGTTATTTAGTGCGGACATGTCAAGTTTATCATCTAGTTAAAATGATCATTCTAAACTGGTCATTGGTGATCATTGAGAAAATCTTTACAAATGAAGCATAATGCATGGCATCACGGAGTTTAGGATACATTGGATAAATTGGAGGCTTTGTCGTAGCTATTTTGGTCTTAAATTTGATCACAATATAGAAAATTGAGGTGGGTTAACGTGGGCATTGGATTCGTGTCATTCAGAACTCTGAATCAAAAGTTACAGGCGATTTAGCATGTACATGTCAACTTGTTCAGCCAGTTAAAATATTCATTCTAAACTGATCGTTGTGCTCCTTGAGTAAAGTCTTATAAATGAAGCATAATGCATGGTATCACGCAGTTTGGGATTCATTGGATTAGTTGGAGGGTTTTTCGTAGCTCTTTCAGTCTCAAATATTGCCACAATATTTAAAATTGAGCTAGATTAACGTGGGTGTTGGATTCATGTCATTTTAGCTTTAAATCAAATGTTAAAGACAATTTAGTGAGGACATGTAGAGTTTATCGGCCAGTCAAACTTACCATTCTAAACAGATCTTTCTAAACTGATCACTAGTTCTCCTTTAGTAAAAGCTTATAAATGAAACATAATGAATGGCAACACGTGGTTTAGGATACATTTGAATTACTTGAAGGCTTTGGGGTAGTTCTTTTAGTCTCAAATTTTGACAGAATATAGAAAATTGAGTTAGCTTAACGTGGGCACTGGATTCATGTCATTCTGAACTCTATATCAAAAATTACGGACGATTTAGTGCGGACATGTCAAGTTTAACTGCTAGTTTAATTGATCGTTCTAAACTGATCACTGGACCTCATTGAGCAAAAGTTTACAAATGAAGCATAATACATGACATCACGCAGTATAGGTTACTTTCGATTACTTGGAGGCTTTGTCGTAGCTATTTTAGTCTTAAATTTTGTCAAAAAATAAAAAATTGAGCTAGCTTAACGTTGGATTCGTGTCATTCTGAACTCTGAATCAAAAGTTAAAGACGATTTACTGAGGATATGTCAAGGTTATCATCTTGTTAAAATGATCATTTTAAACTGATCTTTGGTGGTCAATAAGCAATGGTTTTCAAATGAGCATAATGCATGGCATCACGTATTTTGCAATAGATTGGATTACTTAGAGGCTTTGTTGTGCTATTTTGGTCTTAAATTTTGTAACAATATAGAAAATTGAGTTAGGTTGACGTCGGCGTTGGATTCGTGTCATTCTGAACTCTAAATTATAAGTTGTGGACGATTTAGTGAGTAGATGTCATGTTGATTTGCCAGTTTAAGTGACCATTCTAAACTGATCATTGGTTTATAAATGAAGCATAATGCATGGCATCATGCAGTTTGGGTTACATTAGATTACTTGGAGGATTTGTCATAGCTATTTTGGTCTGAAATTTTGTTACCATATAAAAAATTGTGCTAGCATAATGTGGGTGTTGGATTCATGTCATTCTGAACTCCAAATCACAGCTATTACAGCTATTTTGGTTTTTAATTTTGTCACAATATAGAAAATAGAGCTAGCTTAACGTGAGCATTGGATTCTTATCATTTTTTACTCTAAATAAACAGTTACAAACGATTTAGTGTGAATATGTGAAGTTGATCGGCCAATTAAAATGATCATTCTAAATTGATCATTGGTTCTCGTTGAGTACAGGCTTATAAATGAAGTTAAAGCCACGACATCACACAGATTGGGATACTTTGGATTACTTGGAGGCTTTGTCGTAGCTCTTTCAGTCCCAAATATTGTCACAATATAAAATTTAGCTAGATTAACTTGGGCATCGGATTCATGTCATTTTAAGCTCTAAATCAAATGTTAAAGGTTATTTAGTGCGGACATGTCAAGTTTATCATCTAGTTAAAATGATCATTCTAAACTGATCATTGAGAAAATCTTTACAAATGAAGCATAATGCATGGCATCACGGAGTTTAGGATACATTGGATAAATTGGAGGCTTTGTCGTAGCTATTTTGGTCTTAAATTTGATCACAATATAGAAAATTGAGGTGGGTTAACGTGGGCATTGGATTCGTGTCATTCAGAACTCTGAATCAAAAGTTACAGGCGATTTAGCATGTACATGTCAACTTGTTCAGCCAGTTAAAATATTCATTCTAAACTGATCGTTGTGCTCCTTGAGTAAAGTCTTATAAATGAAGCATAATGCATGGTATCACGCAGTTTGGGATTCATTGGATTAGTTGGAGGGTTTTTCGTAGCTCTTTCAGTCTCAAATATTGCCACAATATTTAAAATTGAGCTAGATTAACGTGGGTGTTGGATTCATGTCATTTTAGCTTTAAATCAAATGTTAAAGACAATTTAGTGAGGACATGTAGAGTTTATCGGCCAGTCAAACTTACCATTCTAAACAGATCTTTCTAAACTGATCACTAGTTCTCCTTTAGTAAAAGCTTATAAATGAAACATAATGAATGGCAACACGTGGTTTAGGATAGATTTGAATTACTTGAAGGCTTTGGGGTAGTTCTTTTAGTCTCAAATTTTGACAGAATATAGAAAATTGAGTTAGCTTAACGTGGGCACTGGATTCATGTCATTCTGAACTCTATATCAAAAATTACGGACGATTTAGTGCGGACATGTCAAGTTTAACTGCTAGTTTAATTGATCGTTCTAAACTGATCACTGGACCTCATTGAGCAAAAGTTTACAAATGAAGCATAATACATGACATCACGCAGTATAGGTTACTTTCGATTACTTAGAGGCTTTGTCGTAGCTATTTTAGTCTTAAATTTTGTCAAAATATAGAAAATTGAGCTAGCTTAACGTTGGATTCGTGTCATTCTGAACTCTGAATCAAAAGTTAAAGACGATTTAGTGAGGATATGTCAAGGTTATCATCTTGTTAAAATGATCATTTTAAACTGATCTTTGGTGGTCATTAAGCAATGGTTTTCAAATGAGGATAATGCATGGCATCACGTATTTTGCAATAGATTGGATTACTTAGAGGCTTCGTTGTGCTATTTTGGTCTTAAATTTTGTAACAATATAGAAAATTGAGCTAGGTTGACGTCGGTGTTGAATTCGTGTCATTCTGAACTCTAAATCATAAGTTGCGAACGATTTAGTGAGTAGATGTCATGTTTATTTGCCAGTTAAAGTGACCATTCTAAACTGATCATTGGTTTATAAATGAAGCATAATGCATGGCATCATGCAGTTTGGGTTACATTAGATTACTTGGAGGATTTGTCATATCTATTTTCGTCTGAAATTTTGTTACCATATAGAAAATTGTGATAGCTTAATGTGAGCATTGGATTCATGTCATTCTGAACTCCAAATCACAAATATAACTGCTATTTTGGTCTTTAAGTTTGTCACAATATAGAAAATAGAGCTAGCTTAACGTGTGCATTGGATTCCTATCATTTTTTACTCTAAATATGCAGTTACAAACGATTTAGTGTGAATATGTGAAGTTGATCGGCCAATTAAAATGATCATTCTAAACTGATCATTGGTTCTCGTTGAGTACAGGCTTATAAATGAAGTTAAAGCCATGGCATCACATAGATTGGGATACTTTGGATTACTTGGAGGCTTTGTCGTAGCTCTTTCAGTCCCAAATATTGTCACAATATTAAAAATTTAGCCAGATTAACTTGGGCATCGGATTCATGTCATTTTAAGCTCTAAATCAAATGTTAAAGGTTATTTAGTGCGGACATGTCAAGTTTATCATCTAGTTAAAATGATCATTCTAAACTGGTCATTGGTGATCATTGAGAAAATCTTTACAAATGAAGCATAATGCATGGCATCACGGAGTTTAGGATACATTGGATAAATTGGAGGCTTTGCCGTAGCTATTTTGGTCTTAAATTTTATCACAATATAGAAAATTGAGGTGGGTTAACGTGGGCATTGGATTCGTGTCATTCAGAACTCTGAATCAAAAGTTACAGACGATTTAGCATGTACATGTAAACTTGTTCAGCCAGTTAAAATAATCATTCTAAACTGATCGTTGTGCTCTAGCATGTACATGTCAACTTGTTCAGCCAGTTAAAATAATCATTCTAAACTGATCGTTGTGCTCCTTGAGTAAAGACTTATAAATGAAGCATAATGCATGGTATCACGCAGTTTGGGATTCATTGGATTATTTGGAGGTTTTTTCGTAGCTCTTTCAGTCTCAAATATTGCCATAATATTTAAAATTGAGCTAGATTAACGTGGGTGTTGGATTCATGTCATTTTTAGCTTTAAATCAAATGTTAAAGACAATGTAGTGCGGACATGTCAAGTTTATCTTCTAGTTAAAATGATCATTCTAAACTGGTCATTGGTGATCATTGAGAAAATCTTTACAAATGAAGCATAATGTATGGCATCACGGAGTTTAGGATACACTGGATAAATTGAAGGCTTTGTCGTAGCTATTTTTGTCTTAAATTTTATCACAATATAGAAAATTGAGGTGGGTTAACGTGGGCATTGGATTCGTGTCATTCAGAACTCTGAATCAAAAGTTACAGACGATTTAGCATGTACATGTCAACTTGTTCAGCCAGTTAAAATAATCATTCTAAACTGGTCGTTGGTGCTCCTTGAGTAAAGACTTATAAATGAAGCATAATGCATGGTATCACGCAGTTTGGGATTCATTGGATTAGTTGGAGGGTTTTTCGTAGCTCTTTCAGTCTCAAATATTGCCACAATATTTAAAATTGAGCTAGATTAACGTGGGTGTTGGATTCATGTCATTTTTAGCTTTAAATCAAATGTTAAAGACAATTTAGTGAGGACATGTAGAGTTTATCGGCCAGTCAAACTTACCATTCTAAACAGATCTTTCTAAACTGATCACTAGTTCTCCTTTAGTAAAAGCTTATAAATGAAACATAATGAATGGCAACACGCGATTTAGGATAGATTTGAATTACTTGAAGGCTTTGGGGTAGTTCTTTTAGTCTCAAATTTTGACACAATATAGAAAATTGAGTTAGCTTAACGTGGGCACTGGATTCATGTCATTTTGAACTCTATTCAAAAATTACGGACGATTTAGTGCGGACATGTCAAGTTTAACGGCTAGTTTAATTGATCGTTCTAAACTGATCACTTGACCTCATTAAGCAAAAGTTTACAAATGAAGCATAATACATGGCATCACGCATTTTAGGTTACTTTGGATTACTTGGAGGCTTTGTCGTAGCTGTTTTAGTCTTAAATTTTTTCAAAATATAGAAAATTGAGCTAGCTTAACGTTGGATTCGTGTCATTCTGAACTCTGAATCAAAAGTTAAAGACGATTTAGTGAGGATATGTCAAGGTTATCATGTTGTTAAAATGATCATTTTAAACTGATCTTTGGTGGTCATTAAGCAATGGTTTTCAAATGAGCATAGTGCATGGCATCACGTATTTTTCAATAGATTGGATTACTTAGAGGCTTCGTTGTGCTATTTTGGTCTTAAATTTTGTAACAATGTAGAAAATTGAGCTAGGTTGACGTCGGCGATGGATTCGTGTCATTCTGAACTCTAAATCATAAGTTGCGGACGATTTAGTGAGTAGATGTCATGTTGATTTGCCAGTTAAAGTGACCATTCTAAACTGATCATTGGTTTATAAATGAACCATAATGCATGGCATCATGCAGTTTGGGTTACATTAGATTACTTGGAGGATTTGTCATAGCTATTTTGGTCTGAAATTTTGTTACCATATAGAAAATTGTGCTAGCTTAATGTGGACGTTGGATTCATGTCATTCTGAACTCCAAATCACAGCTATTACAGCTATTTTGGTCTTTAATTTTGTCACAATATAGAAAATGGAGCAAGCTTAACGTGAGCATTGGATTTGTATCAGTTTTTTACTCTAAATAAACAGTTACAAACGATTTAGTGTGAATATGTGAAGTTGATCGGCCAATTAAAATGATCATTCTAAACTGATCATTGGTTCTCATTGAGTAAAGGCTTATAAATGAAGTTAAAGCCATGGCATCACACAGATTGGGATACTTTGGATTACTTGCAGGCTTTGTCGTAGCTCTTTCAGTCCCAAATATTGTCACAATATTAAAAATTTAGGTAGATTAACTTGGGCATCGGATTCATGTCATTTTAAGCTCTAAATCAAATGTTAAAGGTTATTTAGTGCGGACATGTCAAGTTTATCATCTAGTTAAAATGATCATTCTAAACTAGTCATTGGTGATCATTGAGAAAATCTTTACAAATGAAGCATAATGTATGGCATCACGGAGTTTAGGATACATTGGATAAATTGAAGGCTTTGTCGTAGCTATTTTTGTCTTAAATTTTATCACAATATAGAAAATTGAGGTGGGTTAACGTGGGCATTGGATTCGTGTCATTCACAACTCTGAATCAAAATTTACAGACGATTTAGAATGTGCATGTCAAGTTTATCGGCGAGTTAAAATGATCATTCAAAACTGATCGTTGGTGCTCATTGAGTAAAGACTTATAAATGAAGAATGATGCATGGCATCATGCAGTTTGTGATACATCTGATTACTTGGAGGCTTCGTGGTTGCTATTTTGGTCTTAAGTTTTGTTACAGTGTAGAAAAGTGAGCCAGCAAATGTGGGCGTTTGATTTATGTCATTTTAAACTCTAAATAAAAGGATACGGACGATTTAGTGCGGACATATCGAGTTTATCAGCCAGTTAAAGTGACCATTCTAAACTGATCATTCTAAACTTATCATTAGTGCTCCTTCAGTAAAAGCTTATAAATGAAGCACAATGGATGGCATCACGCAGTTTAGGATAGAATCTATTACTTGAAGGCTTTGTGGTACTTCTTTCAGTTTCAAATGTTTTAACAATATAGAAAATTGCGCTAGCTTTACGTCGGCGTTGGATTCGTGTCATTCTGAACTCTGAATCAAAAGTTAAGGACGATTTAGTTCGACACGTCAAGTTTATCGGCTCGTTAAATTGATCATTCTAAACTTGTCATTGGAGCTAATTGAGCAAAGGTTTACAAATGAAGCATAATGGATGCCACCACGCAGTTTGGGATAGATTGGATTACTTGAAGACTTTGTCCCAATATTGAAAATTGAGTTAGCTTAATGTGGGCGTTAGATTCGTGTCATTCTGATCTCTGAATCAAAATTTAAGGACGATTTAGTGCAGACATGTTAAGTTGATCAACTAGTTAAAATGATCATTCTAAACTGATCATTCGTGCTCATTGAGCAATGGTTTACAAATGAAGTATAATGCATGACATCACGCAGTTTGGGATAGATTGGGTTACTTGGAGGCTTTTTCGTAGCTATTACAGTATCAAATGTTGTCACAATATAGAAAATTGAGCTAGCTTAAAGTGGGCGTTGGATTCGTGTCATTCTGAACTGTAAATCAGAAGTTACGGACGATTTAGTGCGACATGTCAAGTTGATCGACCAGTTAAATTGATCGTTCTAAACTTATCATTGATGCTCCTTGACTAAAGGCTTATAAGCAAAGCAGAATGCATGGCATCATGCAGTTTGGGATACATTGGATTACATGGAGGCTTTTTTGTAGTTATTTCGGTCTTAAATTTTGTCACAATATAGTAAATTGAGCTAGCTTAACGTGGGCGTTGGATTCATGTCATTCTGAACTCTAAATCAAAAGTTACGGACGATTTAGTACGGACATGTCAAGTTTAACGGCTAGTTAAATTATCATTCTAAACGAATCACTGGTTCTCATTGAAAAAAAGTTTACAAATGAAGCATAATGCATGTCATCATGCACTTTCAGATAGATTGGATTACTTGGAGGCTTTGTCGTAGCTATTCCGCTTTTAGATTTTGTCACAATACAGAAAACTGAGCCAGCTGACCGTGGGCATTGGATTTGTGTCATTGTGAACTCTAAATCAAAAGTTTCGGACGATTTAGTGAAGACATGTAAAGTTGATCCGCCAGTTAAAGTGACCATTCTAAACTGATCAATAGTGCTCCTTCAGTAAAAGCTTGTAAATGAAGCATAATGCATGGCATCACGCTCTTTAGGATAGATTGGATCACGTGAAAGCTTTGTGGTAGTTCTTCCAGTCTTAAATGTTGACACAATATAGAAAATTGCGCTAGCTTAACGTGGGTGTTCGATTCGTGTCATTCTGAACTTTGAATCAAAAGTTAAGGACAATTTAGTGCGGACAAGTCAAGTTGATCAACTAGTTAAAATGGTCATTCTAAACTAATCATTGGTGCTTATTAAGCAATGGTTGACAAAAGAAGCATAATGCATGGCATGACACTGGTTCGGATAGATTGGGTTACTTGGATGCTTTGACACCGCTATTTCGGTCTTTCATTTTGTCACAATATAGAAAATAGAGCTAGCTTAACGTGAGAATTGGATTCGTGTCATTTTGTACTCTAAATAAACAGTTACAGACGATTAGTGTGAGTATGTCAAGTTGATCGGCCAGTTAATCGAAACTGATCATTGGTTCTCCTTGAGTAAAGGGTTATAAATGAAATTAAAGCCATGCCATCACGCAGTTTGGGATACTTTGGATTACTTGGAGGCTTTGTAATAGCTCTTTCAGTACCAAATATTGTCACAATATTGAAAATTGAGGTAGACTAACTTGGGCATCGGATTCATGTCATTTTAACGTCTAAATCAAATATTAAAGTTGATTTAGTGCGGATATGCCAAGTTTATCCTCTAGTTAAAATGATCATTCTAAGCTGATCATTGTTGATTATTGAGAAAATGTTTACAAATGAAGCATAATGCATGGCATCACGCAGTTTGGGATACATTGGATAACTTGTAGGCTTTGTCGTAGCTATTTTCGTTTTAAATTTTATCAAATATAGAAAATTGAGGTTGCTTAACGTGGACGTTGGATTCGTGTCATTGGGAACTCTAAATCAAAAGTTACAGACGATTTAGTGTGTGCATGTCAAGTTGATCGGCGAGTTAATATGATCATTCAAAACTGATCATTGGTGCTCCTTAAGTAAAAACTTATAAATGAAGCATGATGCATGGCATCACGCAGCTTGGGATACATCTGATTGCTTGGAGGCTTTGTGGTTGCTATTTTGGTCTTAACTTTTGTCACAATATTGAAAAGTGAGTTCGCTTAACGTGGGCATTTAATTCATGTCATTTTGAACTCTAAATAAAAAGTTACGAACGATTTAGTGCGGACATATCAAACTTATTGGCCGGTTAAAGTGACCATTCTAAACTAATCATTCTAAACATATCATTAGTGCTCCTTCAGTAAAAGCTTATAAATGAAGCACAATGAATGGCATCACGCAGTTTATGATAGATTGGATTACTTGAAAGCTTTGTGGTACTTCTTTCTGTCTCAAATGTTTTCACAATATAGAAAATTGCGCTATCTTAACGAGGGCGTTTGATTCGTGTCATTCTGAATCAAAAGTTAAAGACAATTTAGTTCGACACGTCAAGTTTATCAGCTCGTTAAATTGATCATTCTAAACTGATCACTGGAGCTCATTGAGAAAAGGTTTACAAATGAAACATAATGCATGCCACCACATAGTTTGGGATAGATTGGATTAGTTTAAGACTTTGTCCCAATATAGAAAATTGAGCTAGCTTAATGGGGGCGTTGGATTCGTGTCATCCTGAACTCTGAATCAAAACTTCAAGATGATTTAGTGCGGATATGTCAAGTTGATCAACTAGTTATAATGATCATTCCAAACTGATCATTGGTGCTCATTGAGCAATGGTTTACAAATGAAGCATAATGCATGGCATCACGTAGTTTGGGATATATTGGATTACTTGGAGGCATTTTCGTAGCTATTACAGTCTCGAATGTTGTCACAATAAAGAAAATTGTGCTAGCTTAATGTGGCCATTGGATTCGTGTCATTCTGAACTCTAAATCATAAGTTACGGAAGATTTATTGCGTACAGCGTACATGTCAAGTTGATCGGCCAGTTAAAATGATCATTCTAAACTGATCATTGATACTCCTTGACTAAAGGCTTATAAACAAAGCACAATGCATGGCATCATGCAGTTTGGGATTCATTGGATTACTTGGAGGCTTTGTCTTAGTTATTTCGGTCTTAATTTTTGTCAAAATATAAAAAATTGAGTTAGAGTAATGTGGGCGTTTGATTCATGTCATTCTAAACTTTAAAGCAATAGTTACGGACGATTTAGTAAAGACATGTAAAGTTTAACTGCTAGTTAAATTGATCATTCTAAACGAATCACTGAAGCTCATTGAACAGAAGTTTACAAATGAAGCATAATGGATGTCATCACCCACTTTAGGATAGATTGGATGACTTGGAGGCTTTGTCGTAGCTGTTGTGCTCTTAAATTTTTTCACAATACAGAAAATTGAACCAGCTTACCATGGGCTTTGGATTCGTGTCATTGTAAACTCTAAATCAAAAGTTTTGGACAATTTAATGCAGAAATGTAAAGTTGATCCGCCAATTAAAGTGACCGTTCTAAACTAATCATTAGTACTCCTTAAGTAAAAGCTTATAAATGAAGCATAATGCATGGCATCACGCAGTTTAGGATAGATTGGATTAGTTGAAAGCTTTGTGGTAGTTATTCCAGTCTATAATGTTGTCACAATATAGAAAATTGCGCTAGCTTAACGTGGGTGTTGGATTCGTGTCATTTTAAATTTTGAATAAAAAGTTAAGGACGATGTCAAGTTGATCAGCTAGTTAAAATGATCATTCTAAACTGATCATTGGTGATTATTAAGCACTGGTTGACAAATGAAGCATAATGCATGGCATGACACAGCTTCGGATATATATGATTACTTGGAGGCTTTGTCAAAGCTTCTTCGGTCTTTAATTTTGTAACAATATAAAAAAATAGAGCTAGCTTGGTGTGGGCATTGCATTTGTGTCATTTTGTACTCTAAATAAACAGTTACAGACGATTTAGTGTGAATATGTCAAGTTGATCGGCCAGTTAAAATGATCATTTTAAAATGTTCATTGGTTCTCCTTGAGTAAAGGCTTCGAAATGAAGTTTAAGCCATGGCGTCACGCAGATTGGGATACTTTGGATTACTTGGAGGCTTTGTCGTAGCTCTTTCACTCCCAAATATTGTCACAATATTGAAAATTGAGCTAGATTAACTTCGGCATCATACTCATATCATTTTGATCTCTAAATGAAATGTTAAAATTGATTTAGTGCGGACATGTCAAGTTTATCATGTAGTTAAAATGATCATTCTAAACTGATCATTGGTTCTCATTGAGAAAATCTATACAAATGAAGCATAATGCATGGCATCACGCAGTTTAGGTTACATTGGATAAATTGGATGCTTTTTCTTAGCTATTTTGGTCTAAAATTTTATCACAAAATAAAAAATAGAGGTGGCTTAACGTGGGCGTTGGATTCGTGTCATTCTGAACTCTAAATCAAAAGTTATAGACGATTTAATATGTGCATGTCAAGTTGATCGGCAAGTTAAAATGATCATTTTAAAAACTCATCATTGGTGCTCGTTGAGTAAAGACTTATAAATGAAGTATGATGCATGGCATCACACAGTTTGGGATTTATCTGATTACTTGGAGGCATTGTGGTTGCTATTTTGGTCTTAACTTTTGTCATAGTATAGAAACGTTAGCTAGCTTAACATGGGTGTTTGATTCATGTCATTCTGAACTCTAAATAAAAAGTTACAGACGATTTAGTGCGGACATATCAAGTTTATCGGCCAGTTAAAGTGACCATTCTAAACTGATCATTCTAAACTTATCATTAGTGCTTCTTCAGTAAAAGCTTATAAATGAAGCACAATGAATGGCATCACGCAGTTTAGGATAGAATGGATTACTTGAAGGCTTTGTGATACTTCTTTTAGTTTCAAATGTTTTAACAATGTAGAAAATTATGCTAGCTTTACATGGGCGTTGGATTCGTGTCATTCTGAACTCTGAATCAAAAGTAAGGACGATCTAGTTTGACACGTCAAGTTTATCGGCTCATTAAATTGATCATTCTAAACTGATCACCAGAACTCATTGAGCAAAGGTTTACAAATGAGGCATAATGGATGCTACCACGCAGTTTGGGATTGATTGGATTACTTGAATACTTTGTCCCAATATAGAAAATTGAGCTAGCTTAATGTGGGCGTTGGATTCGTGTCATTCTGAACTCTGAATCAAAAGTTAAAGACGATTTAGTGCGGACATGTCAAGTTGATCAACTACTTAAAATGATCATTCTAAACTGATCATTGGTGCTCATTGAGCAATGGTTTACAAATAAAGCATAATGCATGGCATCATGCAGTTTGGAATAGATTGGATTACTTGGAGGCTTTTTCGTAGCTATTACAGTCAGAAATGTTGTCACAATATAGAAAATTGAGCTAGCCTAATGTGGGCCTTGGATTCGTGTCATTCTGAACTGTAAATCAAAAGCCACGAACGATTTAGTGCGTACATGTCAAGCTGATCGACCAGTTATAATGATCGATCTAAGCTGATCATAGTTGCTCCTTTACTAAAGGCTTATAAACAAAGCACAATGCACGGCATCATGCACTTTGGGATACATTGGGATATTTGGAGGCTTTGACTTAGTTCTTTCGGTCATAAGTTTTGTCACAATATACTAAATTAAGATAGCTTAACGTGAGCGGTGGATTTATGTCATTCTGAACTCTAAATCAAAAGTTACGGACGATTTAGTACGGACATGTTAAGTTTAGAGGCTAGTTAAATTGATCGCTCTAAACGAATCATATGAGGTCATTGAGCAATAATTTACAAATGAAGCATAATGCATGTCATCACGCACTTTGGGATAGATTGGATTACTTGAAGGCTTTGTCGTAGCTATTTTGCTCTTAAATTTTGTCACAATACAAAAAATTTAGCCAACTTACCGTGGGCATTGGATCCATGTCATTGTGAACTCTAAATCAAAAGTTTTGGATGATTTAGTGCAGACATGTAAAGTTGATCCGCCAGTTAAAGTGACCATTCTAAACTGATCATTAGTGTTCCTTCTATAAAAGCTTATAAATGAAGCATAATGCATGTCATCATGCAGTTTAGGATAGATTGGATTACTTGAAGGCTTTGTGGTAGTTCTTCCAGTCTCAAATGTTGTCACAATATAGAAAATTGCGCTAGCTTAACGTGGGTGTTTTATTTGTGTCATTCTGAACTTTGAATCAAAAGTTAAGGACGAATTAGTGCGGACATGTCAAGTTGATCAGCTAGTTAAAATGATCATTCTAAACTGATCATGGGTGTTTATTAAGCAATGGTTGACAAATGAAGCATAATGCATGGCATGACACAGTTTTGGATAGATTGGATTACTTGGAGGCTTTGTCACAACTATTTCGATCTTTCATTTTGTCGCAATATAGAAAATAGAGCTAGCTTAACGTTGGCATTGGATTCGTGTCATTTAGTACTCTAAATAAACAGTTACAAATGACTTAGTGTGAATATGTCAAGTTGATCGGCCACTTAAATGATCATTCTAAACTGATCATTGGTTCTCCTTGAGTAAAGGCTTAGAAATGAAGTTAAAGCAATGGCATCACACAGTTTGGGATACTTGGGATTACTTGGAGGCTTTGTCATAGCTCTTTCAGTACCAAATATTGTCACAATATTGAAAATTGAGGTAGATTAACTTGGGCACCCGATTCATGTCATTTTGAGCTTTAAATCAAATGTTAAAGTTGAGTTGGTGCGGACATGTCAAGTTTATACTCTAGTTAAAATGATCACTATAATGTGAGCATTGGTGCTTATTGAGAAAATGTTTACAAATGAAGCATAATGCATGGCATCATGCAGTTTGGGATACATTGTATAATGGTGGCTTTGTCGTAGATATTTTGGTCTTAATTTTATCAGAATATAGAAAATTGAGGTGGATTAATGTGGGTGTTGGATTCGTGTCATTCTGAACTCTAAATCAAAAGTTACATACAATTTAGTGCGTGCATGTCAAGTAGATCGGCTTGTTAATATGATCATTCAAAACTGATCATTGGTGCTCATTGAGTAAAAACTTATAAATGAAGCATGATGCATGGCATCACACAGTTTGGGATACATCAGATTACTTGGAGGCTTTGTGGTTTCTATTTTCGTCTTAACTTTTGTAACAATATATAAAACTGAGCCAGCTTAACGTGGGCTTTTAGTTCATGTCATTTTGAACTCTAAATAAAAAGTTACGGACGATTTAGTGCTGACATATCAAGCTTATTATTGACATAGGAAAATCAAATAAGACCTATCTTGACCTACAAGGCAAGTGTGAGCACGAAAATTCAGTTTGAATAACAAGGGAAATGAAAAAGGATGGGTTATTATTAACCACATGGTTGAAATGGTTAAATAGCTACCTTTGGAGAAGAATCAAGGTGGAAAAGTCATGCCCATGCTGCACACAGTCTTGGCAACCACACCAAACAGTCATGCCCATGCTGCACACAGTCTTGGCAACCACACCAAACAGTCATGCCCATGCTGTCTCCTCTCTTCTCATTGGTTGTTGACAGGCTCCTCCTCTATTCAAACTCATCCACAAGTTTGAATTCGTTTTCTTTTGTGTTCACATTGTAAATCCTCTATAAAAGGGCTATAAAGACTCAATGTATAATATACTCTTAGGAGATTCTTCTCCATAAGTCTAAGTCATTTCTCATACTTCTCTTTGAGTTTTCAGATTCAATTCTTCACATTTCTCCTCTATAATCTCAATATTCTTACATGGTATCAGAGCATAAGATCATTCTCTTATCTTTTCTACTCAAATCTCTCAGTTTCTAATCTAAAATTCTGTCAAAATCTCTCAGTCTTTAGACTAAAAACTCACGGTTTCATTCAACCATAAAAGCTGCTTCCTTTGAGCTCTTCAAAGCCTAACAATGGAGGATACAGTTCAAATTAGTTCCAGCCTGAAACCTACGGTGATAGCAGTAGTTCTCAAAGGCTTGAACTACACATTATGGTCAAGAACCATCAAGACAGCCATTTGTGGCAAAGGACTTTGGAATCACATCTTGGAGGATAATACTCCATCTATAGATGATCCAAAGGAGAAGAAGGATGAGGCAACAAGAAAAGAAGAAGCTAGGTGGTTCCAAGAAGATCAATCAGTCCTTGGATTCCTCCAAAATTCATTGGACCCATCCATTCTTGAAGCTTATTCACATTGTGAAACTGCCAAGTCTCTTTGGGACACTCTCAAGAGGGTGTATGGGGATGTTTCAAACCTCAGCCGTGTGTATGAGGTTAAGAAGGCTCTCAATGATCTACACCAAGAGGATATGGAGTTCACAAAATTCCTGGGCAAGTTCCAGTCAACATGGTCCGAGCTTGACATGTTGAGACCAAGTTCTATGGATCCAAAGGTGCTTAATGAAAGGAAGGAACAAGACAAGATATTTGGGCTCCTTCTCAACCTAAATCCAGCCTTTAAGGATGTGATTAAGTCCATCCTGAGAGAGCCAAAACTCCCTGATTTCGAAGAGGTGTGCTCACGGATTCAAAGGGAGCAAGGCAACATTGGTTTGTTTGGTGGTAAAGGAGAACTAGTCATGGCCAACAAAAGCGTGTTTAAGCAAGAGGATAGGAAGAGTGTGATGTGTGAGCATTGTAAGAGGAATGGCCACATCAAGGACAAGTGCTGGATACTTCATCCTCATCTCAAGCCAAACCGGTTCAAGGATTCAAAGGCTAACATCTCTCAAATGGTTGCGACTGAACCGGCAAGTTCATCCAACCAAGGAGGGGAGCTAGCTATGAATGTATCCATGGAGTATGTTAAGAAGAGTGACTTGGAGGATCTCATCAAGGCCTATGCCTCAAAACTCTCCGGTATCACACTCTACTCCCATAAATCGCTTGATAAACCAGATCATAAGTTGGTAGTGGATTCAGGTGCTTCTCACCATATGATTAGCAATGCTAGGTTGTTAAAGAACATTGAACCATGTCTAGGACAAGTAACTATAGCTGATGGTAAGGGTATTCCAATTGAAGGAACCGGAAAATTAAGACTATTTGACAAAGAAACTAATGCATTCTTTGTACCTAAATTTAAGTCTAATCTAGTTTCTGTCAAAAAGGCTACTAAAGACCTCAATTGCAATGTTACATTTGGGCCTAACAATGTTTACTTTCAGGATATTAAGAGTGGTAAGATACTTGGAGGTGGTGTAACTCAAGATGAGCTCTATGTTCTTGAAGACCCTCCAAGCAATTTGGATTCCTTAGCTTTCAAATCCTGTGTTTTTGCTAATAAAGATGTCTTATGGCATGCTAGATTAGGACATCCTCATGCTCGTGCTTTAAGCTTAATAATTCCTAATGTCGCTTATGATCACTCAGTTTGTGAGGCTTGTATCCTTGGCAAACATTGTCGTGTTGTTTTCCCTAAATCGTCTACAATTTATGAGCATTGCTTTGATTTAGTACATTCCGATGTTTGGACCTCACCTTACATGTCTAGAGATAGGAATAAATACTTTGTGACCTTTATAGATGAGAAATCGAAATATACATGGGTTACATTACTTCCATCTAAAGATAGGGTTTATGAGGCATTTATAAACTTTCATAATTATGTTACTAATCAATTCAATGCCAAGATCAAAGTGTTAAGATCAGATAATGGAGGGGAATACACAAGTCAAAGATTCAAAGCTCATCTAAACAAACATGGAATACTACATCAAACTAGCTGTCCACACACACCACAACAAAAATGGAGTTGCTGAAAGGAAGAACCGACACTTAATGGAAGTAGCAAGATCCATGATGTTTCATACCAATGTTCCTAAAAGTTTTTGGGGAGATGCAGTCTTGGTTGCTTGCTACCTCATCAATCGGATTCCAACCAAAGTCTTGCAAGATATATCCCCATTTGAGGTACTCAATAAAACTAAACCTTCCATTGATCATTTACGTGTATTTGGGTGTGTGTGCTTTGTGTATGTTCAGGTGATCTAAGAAACAAGTTGAGGCAAAGAGCATCAAGTGTATGTTCCTTGGATATTCGACAACACAAAAGGGTTATAAGTGCTATGATCCGAGCAACAACAGGACATATGTGTCTAGAGATGTCAAGTTCATAGAAGAACAAAGCTATTATGATCAGAAAGATTGGGAAGGATTGAAGGATCTCTCAAGGTCACCTTCTGATTTGGCTACGAGTTTGAGGTTTCTCTTGAATCATTTGGGAAATGATCTGCCAAAGGATTCAAGACACGAAGAAACAAGAACCTTAAGTAGTTCACAAGATACCCAAGAGAATGAACAAGGGGTGGTAACTCAAGAACCAACTCCAATCCAAGAAGAAGCTATGGCCCAAAATCAAGAACAAGACGACTTGGAAGTGGGTATAGAGGAACCTATTCACCAAATGGAAGAGGAAACGGTTGTAGAGGAGGCTGCACCACCTGTTCAGCATTTAAGGAGGAGTACTAGACTTAGGAAAGACCCGTCCAATTGGGTAAACACTAGGGTATTCTACAACAACCAGGCCGTGGCTCATCCCATACAAGCTGTTTGTTCCCTTGACCTCTTGCCATCTAGTCATCAAGCATTCCTTGGAAAGATTGAACAAAGTCAGATTCCAAGGACTTATGAAGAAGCTGAGAGCAAGAAAGAATGGTTAGATGCAGTAAGAGATGAGAAGGGAGCTATGGAAAGGAATCATACATGGGATATACAAGAACTTCCCAAAGGCAAGGAGGCTGTGAGTTCCAAGTGGGTGTTCACCATCAAGTATAAGAGCAATGGGGACATAGAAAGGTACAAGGCACGTCTAGTTGCAAGAGGTTTCACTCAGACAAATGGAGAGGACTATACTGATACATTTGCACCGGTGGCTAAGCTACACACTGTAAGGGTTGTTCTTTCACTAGCTACGAATCTGACTTGGGACTTATGGCAAATGGATGTCAAAAACGCATTCCTACAAGGAGAACTTGAAGAGGAAGTGTATATGACTCCACCACCAGGCCTTGAAGATTTTTGCAAAGAGGGACAGGTTCTAAGACTTAGAAAGGCAATATATGGGTTGAAGCAGTCACCAAGGGCCTGGTATCACAAATTAAGCTCCACACTTACTGATAATGGGTTTAGGAAATCCCATTCGGACCATACTTTGTTCACTCGTCAAAACTCCAAAGGAATCGTGGCGGTCTTGGTTTATGTGGATGACCTTATCATCACAGGAGATGATAAGGAAGGAATTCAGTCCACAAGGCCTTCTTAAACAGATCATTTGACATCAAGGATCTTGGAGAGTTGAAGTACTTCTTGGGTATTGAAGTGTGTCGGTCTCAGGAAGGGCTCTTTCTATTCCAAAGAAAGTATGCTCTTGATCTGTTGACAGACACGGGAAAGCTTGGGGCTAAACCGGCCAAAACTCCTCTTGAAGATGGCTACAAGGTCAACGGAAAGGGGGAGAAAGCTGATGAGTTAATTAAGGATGTTTCTCAGTATAGGAGACTAGTTGGGAAGCTGATCTACCTCACCCTCACACGACCAGACTTGTGTTTTGCTGTGAATCAAGTAAGTCAACATATACAAAAGCCTACTGTATATCATTGGAGCATGGTAGAAAGGATCCTTAGATACATCAAAGGATCTCCTGGTCAAGGTATATGGATGGGCAAGAATGGAACACTGAGATTGTCGGGTATTGTGATGCGGATTGGGCTGGTGATAGGGTGGATAGGAAATCAACCACTGGGTATTGCACCTTCGTTGGTGGAAACTTAGTCACTTGGAAGACTAAGAAGCAGAAGGTGGTATCATGTTCTAGTGCTGAAGCAGAATATAGGGCTATGAGGAAGCTGACAAATGAAGTAACTTGGGTCAAAGCACTCTTGAAAGATTTCGGTATTGCACAACCAGGGCCAATTACCTTCCATTGTGATAATCAGGCAGCCATTCACATAGCTTCAAACTCAGTGTTTCACGAGAGGACCAAGCACATAGAGATCGACTGCCATAAGGTTAGGGAGAAAGTTCAAGATGGAACCATTCTGCCATGTTATACAAGGAGTGAAGACCAACTAGCTGACATCTTCACAAAGGCAGCAAGTCTCAAAGTTTGCAAGAACATCTTTAGCAAACTTGGGCTTGTTGATTTATCACACCCATGATCAAAGGTCTCCTAATCCAAGAGCAACACACTCTTTTTCCCTTATTAAGGTTTTGTCCCAAGTGGTTTTCCTTAATAAGGTTTTTAATGAGGTGTTGCCTTGGGTTCCCAAGCTTAAGACTTTAGGGTGATTCCAAAGTCTTTAGCTTGAGGGGGAGTATTGACATAGGAAAATCAAATAAGACCTATCTTGACCTACAAGGCAAGTGTGAGCACGAAAATTCAGTTTGAATAACAAGGGAAATGAAAAAGGATGGGTTATTATTAACCACATGGTTGAAATGGTTAAATAGCTACCTTGGGAGAAGAATCAAGGTGGAAAAGTCATGCCCATGCTGCACACAGTCTTGGCAACCACACCAAACAGTCATGCCCATGCTGCACACAGTCTTGGCAACCACACCAAACAGTCATGCCCATGCTGTCTCCTCTCTTCTCATTGGTTGTTGACAGGCTCCTCCTCTATTCAAACTCATCCACAAGTTTGAATTCGTTTTCTTTTGTGTTCACATTGTAAATCCTCTATAAAAGGGCTGTAAAGACTCAATGTATAACACACTCTTAGGAGATTCTTCTCCATAAGTCTAAGTCATTTCTCATACTTCTCTTTGAGTTTTCAGATTCAATTCTTCACATTTCTCCTCTATAATCTCAATATTCTTACACAGGATAGATTGGATTACTTGGATGCTTTGTCGTATCTATTTCTGCCTCAAATTTGGTTACAGTATTGAAAATTGTGCTAGATTAATGTGGGCATTGGATTCGTGTCATTCTCAGCTCTAAAACAAAACTTACCGACGATTTAGTGCAGACATGTCAAGTGGATCGGCCAGTTAATATGATTAATCAATACGGATCAATCGTACTGACTGAGTAAAGGCTTATAAAATGAAGGATAATGCATGGCATAACGCGGTTTGAGATAGGTTGGATTACTTGGACGCTTTGCCGTATCTAGTTCCGTCTCAAATTTTGTCAAAATATAGAAATTTGAGCTAGATTAATGTGGGCATTGGATTCGTATCATTCTAAGCTCTAAATCAAAATTTACAAATGATTTAGTGGGGACATGTCAAGTGGATCGGCTAGCTAAAATTTTATTCTAAACTGATCAATTGTACGCATTGTGGAAAGGCTTATAAATTAAGCATAATACATGGCATCGTGCAGTTTGGGATAAATTGGATTACTTGGATGCTTTGTCGTAAATTGTGTCTTTAATTTTGTGACAATATAGAAAATTGAGCTAGCTTAAGGTGAGCATTGGATTCGTTGTTTCTGATCTCTACATCAAAAGTTATGGACGATTTAATGCATAAATGACAAGTTGATCGGCCAGTTAAAGTGATCATCTAAACTGATCACTTGTGCTCATTAAGTCAAGGCTTATAAATGAAGCATAGAGCATGGCATCATGCAGTTTGAGATAAATTGGATTACTTGGATGCATTGTCGTCTCTATTTCTGTCTCAAATTTTGTCAAAATATAGAAATTTGAGCTAGCTTAATGTGGGTATTGGATTTGTATCATTCTCAGTTCAAAATCCAAAGTTATAGACAATTTAGTGCGGACATGCCAAGTCGATCGACGAGTTAATATGATTATTCAAAAATGATCATTGGTACTCATTGAGTAAAGGCTGATAAATGAAACATAATGAATGGCATCACGCGGTTTGGGATAGATTGGATTACTTGGACGCTTTGTCGTATATATTTATGACTCAAATTTTGTCACAATATAGAAAATTGAGCTAGCTTAACGTCGGCATTTGATTCAGGTCATTCTGAGTTCTAAATCAAAAGTTACGGACGATTTAGTGGGGACATGTCAAGTCGATCAGCCAGTTAAGTGATCATTCTAAACTGATCATTGGTGCTCATTAAGTAAAGGCTTATAAATGAAGCATAAACCATGGTATCAAGCAGTATGGATAGATTCGATTACTTGGACGCTTTGTCGTCTCTATTTCTGTCTCAAATTTTGTCAAAATATAGAAAATTGAGCTAGGTTAACGTGGGCATTGGATTCGTGTCATTCTAAGTTCTAAATCAAAATTTATGAACGATTTATTGCGGACATGTCAAGTGGATCGGCGAGTTAATATGATTATTCAAAACTGATCATTGGTTCTCATTGAGTAAAGGCTTATAAATGAAGCATAATGTACGACATCACGTGGTTTGGGATAGATTGGATTACTTGGACGCTTTATCGTATCTAGTTCTGTCTCAAATTTTGTCAAAATATAGAAACTTGAGGTAGCTTAACGTGGGCATCGGATTCGTTTCATTCTGAGCTCTAAATCAAAATTTACCGACGATTTAGTGCGGACATGTCAAGTGGATCGGCCAGTTAATATGATTATGCTAAACTGATTGTTGATACGCATTGTGTAAAGGGTTATAAATAAAGCATAATGCATGGTATCACGCGGTTTGGGATAGATGGATTACTTGGACCCTTTGTCGTATCTTACTTTGTCTCAAATTTTGTCAAAATATAGAAAATTGAACTAACTCAACGTGAGCATTGGATTCGTGTGATTCTGAGCTATAAAACAAACTTACGGACGAGTTAGTGCAACCATGTCAAGTGGATCGGCCAGTTAAAATGATCATTCTAAACTTATCATTGGTGCTCATTGAATAAAGGCTTATAAAGGAAGCATAATGCATAGCATTACGCAGTTTAGGATAGATTGGATTAGTTGGACCCTTTGTCGTATCTATTTCTACCTCAAATTTTGTTACAATATTGAAAATTGTGCTAGATTAATGTGGGAATTGGATTCGTGTCATTCTGAGCTCTAAATCAAAATTTACCGACGATTTAATGCGGACATGTCAAGTGAATCGGCCAGTTAATATGATTAATCAAAACGGAGCATTGGTAATGATTGAGTAAAGGCTTATAAATGAAGGGCAATGCATAGTATCACGCGGTTTGAGATAGGTTGGATTACTTGGACGCTTTGTTGTATCTAGTTCCATCTCAAATTTTATCAAAATATAGAAATGTGAGCTAGATTAACATGGGCATTGGATTTGTATCATTCTGAACTCTAAATCAAAATTTACAGATGATTTAGTGGGGACATGTCAAGTAGATCGGCTAATTAAAATGATTATTCTAAACTGATCAATTATACGTATTGTGGAAAGGCTTATAAATTAAGCATAATGCATGGCATCGTGCTGTTTGGGATAAATTGGATTACTTGGACGCTTTGTCGTAAATTGTGTCTTTAATTTTGTTACAATATAGAAATTTGAGCTAGCTTAAGGTGAGCATTGGATTCGTGTGTTTCTGAGCTCTACATCAAAAGTTATGGACGATATAGTGAGTACATGTCAAGTTGATCGGCCAGTTAAAGCGATCATTCTAAACTGATCACTTGTGCTCATTGAGTCAAGGCTTATAAATGAAGCATAGAGCATCGCATCACGCATTTCGGGATAGATTGGATTACTTGGATGCATTGTTGTCTCTCTTTCAGTCTCAAATTTTGTCAAAATATAGAAATTTGAACTAGCTTAATGTGGGTATTGGATTCGTGTCATTCTGAGTTCTAAATCCAAAGTTATAGACGATTTAGTGCGGACGTGACAAGTGGATCGGCGAGTTGATATGATTATTCAAAACTGATCATTGGTACTCATTGAGTAAAGGCTGATAAATGAAGCATAATGCATGGCATCACGAGGTTAGGGATAGATTGGATTTCTTGGACGCTTTGTCGTATCTATTTATGTCTCAAATTTTGTCACAATATAGAAAACTGAACTACCTTAACGTCGGCATTTGATTCAGATCATTCTGAGTTCTAAATCAAAAGTTACGGACGATTTAGTGCGGACATGTCAAGTCGATCATCCAGTTAAGTGATCATTCTAAACTGATCATTGGTGCTCATTAAGTAAAGGCTTATAAATGAAGCATAAAGCATGGTATCAAGCAGTTTGGAAAGATTCGATTACTTGGACGCTTTGTCGTCTCTATTTTTGTCCCAAATTTTGTCAAATTATACAAAATTGAGCTATGTTAACATGGGCATTGGATTCGTGTCGTTCTAAGTTCTAAATCAAAATTTACGAACGATTTAGTGTGGACATGTCATGTGGATCGGCGAGTTATTATGATTATTCAAAACTGATAATTGGTTCTCATTGAGTAAAGGCTTATAAATGAAGCATTATGCATGGCATCACGCGGTTTGGGAAAGATTGGATTACTTGGACGCTTTGTGGTATCTAGTTCTGTCTCAAAAATTTTCAAAATATAGAAAATGGAGGTAGCTTAACGTGGGCATCGTATTCGTTTCATTCTGAGCTCTAAATCAAAATTTAAAGACGATTTAGTGCGTACATGTCAAGTGGATCACCAGTTAAAATGATTATATGAAACTGATCGTGGGTACTCATTGAGTAAAGGCTTATAAATGAAGCATCAAGCATGGCATCACGCGGTTTGGGATAGATTGGATTACTTGGATGCTTTGTCATATCTAGTTCTGTCTCATATTTTGTCACAATATAAAAAAAAATAAGTAGCTTAACGTGAGCATTGGATTCGTGTCATTCTGAGCTATAAATCAAAAGTTACGGATGATTTAATGCAGCCATGTCAAGTTGATCAGCCAGTTTAAATGATCATTCTAAACTGATCATTGGTGCTCATTCAGTAAAAGCTTATAAATGAAGAATAATGCAAGGCATCACGCAGTTTGGGATATATTGGATTACATGGACGCTTTGTCGTATCTATTTCTGCCTCAAAGTTTGTCCCAAAATAGAATATTGACCTAGCTTACTGTGGGAATTGGATTAGTATCCTTCTGAGCTCTAAATCAAAAGTTACGGACGATTTAGTGCAAACATGTCAAGTTGAACGGCCAGTTAATATGATCATTCTAAATTGATCATTGGTGCTCAATGAGTAAATGCTTATAAATGAAGCATAATGATGACATCACGCATTTTTGGATAGCTTGGAAAACTTGGATGCTTTGTCGTATCTGTATCTGTCCAAATTTTGTCTCAATATAGAAAATTGAACTAGATTAATGTGGGCATTGGATTCGTGTCATTTTGAGCTATAAATCAAAAGTTACAGAGAATTTAGTGCAGAAATGTCAAATTAGTCGGCCAGTTAAAATTATCATACATAACTGATCATTTGTGCTCATTGAGTAAAGGCTTATAAATGAAGCATAATGTGTCGCATCACGCACTTTGGGATAAATTGGATTACTTGGACGCTTTGTCGTATCTATTTCTGTCTTAATTTTCTCTCAGTATAGAAAATTGAGCTAGCTTAACGTGGGAATTGGATTCGTTTCATTTGGAGCTATAAATCAAAAGTTACGGACGATTTCCTGCAGACATGTCATGTTTATCGGCTAGTTAATGTGATTATTCTCAACTGATCATTGGTGCTCATTGAGTGAAGGCTTATAAATGAAACATAATACATGGCATCATACAGTTTGAGATATATTGGAAAACTTCGACTCTTTGTTGTATCTAGTTTTGTCTCAAATTTTGTCATAAGATAGAAAATTGAACTAATTCAACGTGGGCATATGATTCGTGACATTCAAAGCTATAAATCAAAAGTTACGGAAGATTTAGTGCAGAAATGTAAAGTTGATCGACCAGCTAAAATGATCACTCTAAATTGATCGTTGGTGCTTATTGTGTAAAGGATTATAAATGAAAAACAATGCATGGCAGCTCGCAGTTTTGGACAGATTGGATTAATTGGACGCTTTGTCAGATCTACTTCTATCTCAAATTTTGTCAAAGTATTGAAAATTGAGCTAAAACGTGGGCATTGGATTTGTGTAATTTTGAGATCTAAATCAAAATTTACGTATGATTTAGTGCGTACATGTCAAGTGGATCGACCAGTTAATATTACTATTCTAAACTGATCATTGGTACTCATTTAGTAAACGCTAATATATGAAGCATAATCTATGGCATCCCGCGGTTTGGGATATATTGGATTACTTGGACGCTTTTTCGTATCTAATTCTGTCCCAAATTTTGTCACCATATAGAAAATTGAACTAGTTTAACATGGGCATGGGATTCGTGTCATTCTGAGCTATAAATCAAAAGTTACAGACGATTTAGCGTAGCCATGTCAATTTGATCGGCCAGTTAAAATGATCATTCTAAACTGATCATTGGTGCTCATTGAGAAAAGATTTATCAATGAAACATAATGCATGGCATCACACAGTTTGGGATAAATTGGATTATTTGGACGCTTTGTCTTATCTATTTCTGTCTCAATTTTTTCTCAATTTAGAAAATTGAGCTAGCTTAATGTGGGCATTGGATTCGTGTCATTTTGAGCTATAAATCATAAGTTATAGACGATTTAGTGTGGATAGATCAAGTTGATCGACCAGTTAATATGATTATTCTAAACTGATCATTGGTGTTCATTGAGTGAAGGCTTATAAATGAAGTATAATGCATGGCATCACACAGTTTGGGATATATTGCAATACTTGTACGCTTTGTCGTATCTAGCTTTATCTCAAATTTTATTACAATATAGAAAATAGAACTAGTTTAATGTGAGCATTGGATTCGTGTCATTCTAAGCTATAAATCAAAAGTTACGGACGATTTAGTGGAGAAATGTCAAGTTGAACGGCCAGTTAAAATGATCATTGTAAACTGATCATTGGTGCTTATTGAGTAAAGGAATGCATGGCATTTCGCAGTTCGGGATAGATTGGATTACTTGGATGCTTTGTGGTATCTACTTATGTTTTAAATTTTGTCACAATATAGAAAATTGAGCTAGCTTAACGTGGGCATTCGATTTGTGTCATTATGAGCTATAAATCAAAAGCTGCGGACGATTGAGTGTAGATATGTCAAGTTGATCGGCAAGTTAGAATGACCATTTTAAACTGATCATTGGTGTCATTGAGTAAAGGCTTATAAATGAAGCATACTGAATAACATCACACAATTTTGGATAGATTTGATTACTCGGAGGACTTTTTGAAGCAAATTTAGTCTTAAATTTTTTCAAAATATAGAAAATTGAGCTAGCTTAACGTGGGCATTGGAATCGTGTCATTCTGAGCTATAAATCAAAATTTAAGGACGATTTAGTGCGGACATGTCAAGTGGATCAACCAATTAATATGATTATTCAAAACCGATCATTGGTACTCATTGAGTAAAGGCTTATAAATCAAACATAATGCATAACATCACAAATTTTTACATATTTGATTACTTGGAGGACTTTTCGAAGCAAATTTAGTCTTAAATTTTATCAAAATATAGAAAATTGAGCTAGCTTAACGTGGGCATTGGATTCGTGTCATTCGGAGCCCTAAATCAAAATTTACGAATGATTTAGTGTGGACATGTCAAGTGAATCGAAAAGTTAATATGATTATTCAAAACTGATCATTGGTACTCATTGAGTAAAGGCTTATAAATGAAGCATAATCAATAGCATCATGCTGTTTGGGATAGATTGGATTATTTGAATGCTTTGTCGTATCTTGTTTTGTCTCAAATTTTGTCACAATATAGAAAATTGAACTAGCTTAACATCAGCATTCGATTCGTGTCATAATGTGCTCTAAATCAAAAGTTACGGACCCTTTAGTGCGGACATGTCAAGTTGATCGGGTAATTAAAGTGATCATTTTAATTTGATCATTGGTGCTCATTGAGTAAAGGCTTATAAATAAAGCAGAATGCATGGCATCACTCAGTTTGGGATAGATTGAATAACTTAGACGCATTGTCGTATCTAGTTCTGTCTTAAATTTTGTCACAATATAGAAAATTGAACTAGCTTAACATGAGCATTGCATTTGTGTCGTTCTGAGCTATAAATAAAAAGTTGTGGACGATTTAGTACAGACATATCAAGTTGATCGGCCAGTTAAAGTGATCATTCTAAAGTGATCGTGGGTGCTCATTAAGTAAATGCTTTTATATAAATGAAGCATAATGCATGGCATCACGCAGTTTGGGATATATTGGATTACTTGGACGCTTTGTCGTATCTAGTTCTGTCTCAAATGTTGTCGCAATATAGAAAAGTGAACTAGCTTAACATGGGCATTGGATTCGTGTGAATCTGAGCTATAAATCAAAAGTTCTAGACAATTTAGTGCAGGCATGTCAATTTAATTGGCCAGTTAAAAATGATCATTCTAAACTGATCCTTGGTGCTCATTGAGTAAAGCTTTATCAATGAAGCATAATGCATGGCATCACGCAGTTTGGGATAGATTGGATTACTTGGACGCTTTGTCGTATCGATTTCTGTCTCAAAATTTTCTTAATATAGAAAATTGAACTAGCTTAACGTGTTCATTGAATTCGTGTCATTCTGAGCTATAAATCAAAATGTACGGACGATTTAGTGCGGACATGTCAAGTTGATCCACCAGTTAATATAATTATTCTAAACTGATCATTGGTGTTCATTGAGTGAAGGATTATAAATGAAGGATACTGCATGGCATCACGCAATTTGAGATAGATTGGAATAGTTGGACTCTTTGTCGAATCTATTTCGGTCTCAATTTATACACAATATAGAAAATTGAGCTAGCTTAACGTGGGCATTGGATTCGTGTCATTTTGAGCTATAAATCAAAAGTTACGGACGATTTAGCTCAAACATTTCAAGTTGATCGGCCAGTTAATATGATTATTCTAAACTGATCATTGGTGCTGATTGA
>JAEVFF010001388.1:36831-60434 GCA_018901945.1 Pugionium dolabratum | reverse complement strand
CAGAGACACCAAATTCCTCAGCCACTTCTGGAGGACCCTCTGGAGAAATCTAGGCACGAAGCTGCTCTTCTCTACCACATGCCACCCCCAAACCGATGGCCAAGCTTAAGTGGTCAACCGGACATTGTCAACTCTTCTCAGCACCACACTTGGGAAGAACCTCAAGACATGGGTGGAGTGCCTGCCATTCATTGAGTTTGCTTACAAATCGAGCTGTGCATTCAGCCACAAAGAAGACCCCTTTTGAAGTGGTCTACGGCTTTAACCCTCAAGCGCCTTTGGAGCAAACACCACTGCCACCAGCAGAAATGACCAACCTCAATGGAGCATCTAAGGAAGAGTTCATCAAGAGATTGCACCAGAAGATAGCAGAGAACCTGGAGAAAAGGACTGGGCAGTACGTGACTCATGCCAGCAAGGGTAGACGGGAAATGATCTTCCAACCAGGAAATTGGGTGTGGCTACACCTACGGCAAGAGAGATTCCCCAACCTAAGGAGTTCCAAGCTGGCCCCCAGAGGAGATGGACCATTCAGAGTGCTGGAGAGGATCAACAAAAACGCCTACCGGCTTGAACTTCTAGGTGAGTTTAATGTGCTAACACATTCAATGTGACTGATTTAGCTCCTTTCCTTGCAAATGAACCAGTTTTGAGGTCAAAACCTACTGAAAGGGGAGGGGATGATGAGGACACCAGATCGTATCACTGGCCAAAAGACCAAAATGGCCGACCAGAAGGCTTGCCCGAGACAGCCGGGCCATTTGGCACATCTCCCGGGCCAAGCAGTACTGCTGGCCCTACGATCAGCCGGGCCGGGCCGACCAACTTCTCTGGCGGAGAGGCCCAAACTTCCAGCCCAAATGGCGGTGACATGTCTAACACCGCCGGCCCATCTGGTGACTCTGCCAGCCCACAAATCAATCTGGCCGGGTCCGATCTCAACTCGGCCAGCTCTACAGACGGTCCAGCCGGCTCAAGCGATCACAACACCGTTTCCACCTCTACACAAGGAGACTCGGATCAAATCAGCTACCTGGTTCAAGGCATGAACCTAGATGAAGTTTCTACACCAGTGGTGCCAATAGGAGCCATGACAAGGAGCAGAACAAGGACACTCTTCCACAAGTTCAGCTTATGGGTAGACAAGCTCCTAGAAGACCAACGACAAGGAGCATTGGGCCAAGAGTACAAGGATGAGTCCAAGGGCTTCTCAACATCTCAAAGGACTCCAGAGACTTGGGCTCTCGTGGCAAAAGAGGTCAAGGCCCAACATTTCGTAAACCTACTCCAAATTGAAGAATAAAGCGCGTGTGACAAAGGTCGGCCACCTTCCATTTCTTGGCCGAATGGTAAGTAGGTAAGTTTTCAATTATATACTAGCCTTTTCTATTTTGCAGGACAGGAATTAGTAGTTTTCTATTTATTGAGTCAAGAACATTTAAGTAGATTTTCTTTTTCGGTTATTCCCTTTTGTAATATTTCCTTTATGCACTTTTGTAATCTTTCCTTTTCTTTTTGGGTCAACCCTATAAATTCAAAGGTACTAAGCATATTAGTAAGGCTCCTTTCAGCATTGTAGTTTTGACAAGTTTTTGATTATTAATAAAGAGAGCACTTTTTCTTAGAGTTTTCCTCACAAAACTCTATCGCTTAGAATCCTAGTTGAGACCAGCCCTCCTAGCTTCTACGATTGTGATTTATCATGAGGCTTTCCATCCCTCGTGTGGTTCACCTCACCCCACCACCCAATATCCACCAGAAAACCATACCTCAGAAGCCTAAGGCCGAGTTTCTCGCCTAATCTTCTCGAACCAGCCTGCGAGTGGTACGGCCTTGATTCAAGGCTTGTATCACAATCGCCCGTAACTTTTGATTTAGAGCTCAAAATGACACGAATCAAGGCCCACGTTACGGTAGCTCAATTTTCTATATTGTGATTAAATTTGAGACAGAAATAGATACGACAAAGCTTCCAAGTAATCCAACCATCCCAAACTATGTGATGCCATGCAATATATTTAAGTTATAAGCTTTCTTCAATGAGCACCAATTATAAATTTGAAATGATCATTTTAACTGGCCGATCAATTTTTCATGTCTACACTAAATCGTCAATAATTTTGGATTTATTGCTCCGAATGACACCAATCCAATGCCCACATTAAGCTAGTTTAATTTTTTATATTGCGACAAAACTTGAGACAGAACTAGATACGACAAAGCATCCAAGTAATCCAATCTATCCCAAATTACGTGATGTCATGCATTATGCTTGATTTATAAGCATTTACTTAATGAACACCAATGACCAGTTTAGAATGATCACTTTAAATGGCCGATCAACTTGACATATCCGCTCTAAATCGTCCATAACTTTTTATTTAGAGTTCAAAATGACACGAGTCCAATGCCCAAGTTAAGCTAGCTCAATTTTCTATTTTATGACAAAGTTTGAGACAGAACTACTTACGACAAATCATCCAAGTAATCCAATATATCCCAAATTATGTGATGCCATGCATTATGCTTTATTTATAAGCCTTTACTCAATGAGCACCAACTATCAATTTAAAGTAATCATATTAGCTGGCCGATCAACTTGACATGTCCATATTAAATCATCCGTAACTTTTGATTTAGAGCTAAGAATGACATGAATCCAATGCCCACGTTAAGCTAGCTCAATTTTCTATATTTTGACAAAAATTGAGATGACAAAGCGGCCAAATAATCCAATCTATCCAAACTACTTGATGCCATGCTTTATGCTCCATTTATAAGCATTTACTTAATGAGAACCAATGATCTGATTAGAATGATCACTTTAACTGGCAACTCAACTTGATATGTCCGCACTCAATCGTCTATAAATTTTGATTTAGAATTCAGAATTACACAAATCCAATGCCCCCGTTATGCTATCTCAATTTTCTATATTATAACAAAATTTGACACAGAAATAGATATGAAAAAGCATTAAAGTAATCTAGTCTATCCAAAACTATGTGATGCCATGCTTTATGCTTCATTTATAAGCCTTTACTTAATGAGCACCAATGATAAGTTTAGAATGATCATTTTAAATTGCCGATCAACTTGATATGTCTGCACTATATCATCCATAACTTTTGATTTAGAGCTCAGAATGACACAAATACAATGACCACGTTAAGCTAGCTCAATTTTCTATATTTTTTTTTCAAAATTTGAGACAGAAATAGAGACAAAAAAGCGTCCAAATGATCTAATCTGTCCCAAACTGCATGATGCCGTGCTTTATGCTTCATTTATAAGCTTTTACCGAATGAGCACCAATGATCAGTTTAGAATGATTATTTTAGCTGGTCGATCAACTTGACATGTCCGCACTAAATCGCCAATAACTTTTGATTTAGAGCTCAGAATGACACGAATCTAATGCCCGTGTTAAGCTAGCTCAGTTTTATATAATCTATTCAAAATTTGAGAAAGAAATACAGACAAAAAAGCGTCCATGTATTCCAATCTATCCTAAAATACGTGATGCCGTGCTTTATGCTTCATATATAAGCCTCTACTTAATGAGCACCAAAGATCGGTTTATAATGATCATTTTAACTCGTCGATCAACTTGACATGTCCGCATAAATCGTCCGTAACTTTTGAATTAGAGCTGAGAATGACGTGAATCCAGTGACCACGTTAAGCTAGTTCAATTTTCTATAGTGTTGCAAAATTTGAGACAAAACTAGATACAACAAAGCGTCCATGTAATCCAATCTATCCAAAACTATGTGATGCCATGCTTTATGCTTCATTTATAAGCCTTTACTTAATGAGCACCAATGATCAGTTTAAAATGATCACTTTAACTAGCCCATCAACTTGACATGTCCGCACTAAATCGTTCAAAACTTTTATTTTAGAGCTCATAATGACATGAATCCAGTTCCCACTTTAAGCTAGCTCCATTTCCTATATTGTGACAAAATTTGAGATAGAAATTTATTCGACAAAGCATTCAAGTAATCCAGTCCATTCCAAACTGCGTGCTACCATGCATTATTCTTCATTTATAAGCTTTTACTTAATGAGCACCAACGTTCAGTTTAGAATGATCATTTTAACTGGCCGATCAACTTGACATGTCTACAGTAAATCATCCGTAATTTTTGATTTAAAACTCAGAATGGCCTGAATCCAATGCCCACGTTAAACTACCTCACTTTTCTATATTATGATAAAGTTTGAGAAATAAATAGATACGACAAATCGTCCAAGTAATCCAGTCCATCCGAAACTGTGCGATGCCATGCATTATTCTTCATTTATAAACGTTTACTCAATGAGCACCAATGATCAGTTTAGAACGATCATTTTAACTGGCCAATCAGCTTGACATGTCCATAACTTTTGATTTGTAGCTCAGAATGACACGAATCCAATGCTAGTTTCCAGCTAGTTCAGTTTTCTGTATTGTGGCAAAATTTGATACGAAAATAGATACGACAAAACATCCAAGTAATCCAATTGATCCCTAACGGCGTGATGCCATGCATTATTTTTCATTTATAAGGTTTTATTCAATGAGCACCAATGATCAGTTTATAATAATCATATTAACTGTCCGATAACCTTGTCATGTCCACATTAAATTGTCCATAACTTTTGATTTGTAGGTCAGAATTACTCGATCCAACGCCCACAGTAACCTAGTTCAATTTTTTATATTGTGACAAAATTTGAGACAGAAATAGATACGACAAAGCGTCCAAGTAATCCAGTCTATCCCAACATGCGTGATGCCATGCATTAATTTTCATTTATAAGCATTTACTCAATGAGCACCAATGATCATTTTAAAATAATCATATTAACTGGCCGATCAACTTGATATATCCACATTAAATCGTTTGTAACTTTTGATTTAGAGCTGAGAATGATACGAATCCAATACCCACGTTAAGCAAGTTCAATTTTCTATATTATGACAAAATTTGAGATAGAAATAGATACGACAAAGGGTCCAAGTAATCCAATCTTTCCTAAATTGCGTGATTCCATGCATTATTTTTCATTTATGAGCTTTTACTCAATGAGCACCAGTGATCAGTTTAGAAAGATCATTTTAACTAGCTGATCAACTTGTCATGTTGGCACTAAATCGTCCATAACTTTTGATTTATAGCTCAGAATGACACGAATCAATTGCCCACATTAAGCTAGTTCAATTTTCAATATTGTGAAAAAATTTGAATAGAACTAGAAACGAGAAAGCGTCCAAGTAATCCAATTTATCCCAGACTGCGTGATGACATGCTTTATGCCTAATTTAAAAGCCTTACTTAATGAGCACCAATGATTAGTTTAGAATGATCATTTTAACTCGCTGACATGTTCGCACTAAATCGTCTGTAACTTTTGATTTAGATCTCAGAATGACACGAATCCAATGCCCAAGTTAAGCTACCTCAATTTTCTATATTGTGACAATATTTGAGAAATAAATAGCTACGACAAAGTGTCAAAGTAATCAAATCCATCCCAAACTGTGTGATGCCATACATTATTCTTCACTTATAAGCGTTTACTCAATCAGCACCAATGATCAGTTTAGAATGATCATTTTAACTGGCCGATAAACTTGACATGTCTGCACTAAATCATCCATAACTTTTGATTTGTAGCTCAGAATGACACGAATCCAATGCCAACATTAACCAAGTTCAATTTTATATATTGTGACAAAATTAAGGAAATAACTAGATACGACAAATTGTCCAAGTAATCCAATCAATTCCAAACTGCTTGATGGCATGCATTATGATTCATTTATAAGCCTTTACTCAATCAACACCAATGATCAGTTTAGAATGATCACTTTAACTGGCCTATCAACTTGATATGTCCCCACTAAATCGTCCGTAACTTTTGATTTAGAACTCAGAATGACACTAATCAAATGCCGACGTTAAGCTAGCTCAATTTCCTATATTGTGACAAAACTTGAGACAAAAATAGATACGACAAAGAGACCAAGTAATCCAATCCTTCCCAAGCTGTGTGATGTCATGCATTATTTTTCATTTATGAGCTTTTACTAATTGAGCACCAATGATAAGTTTAGAATAATCATTTTAACTGGCCGATCAACTTGTCATGTCCGCTCTAAATCATCCATAAATTTTGATTTACACCTTAGAATGACATGAATCAATTGCCTACATTAAGGTAGTTTAATTTTCCATGTTGTGACAAAAATTTGAAACAGAACTAGATACGATAAAGCGTCCAAGTAATCCAATATATCTAAAACTGTGTGATACTAGGCGTTATGCTTCATTTATAAGCGTTTACTAAATCAGCACCAATGATCAGTTTAGAATGATCACTTTCACTGACTGATCAACTTGATATTTCCGCATTAAATCGTCCATAACTTTTGATTTATAGGTCAGATTGACACAAATCAATTGCCCACACTAAGCTAGTTCAATTTTCTATATTGTGACGAAATCTGAGACAGAATTAGATACGAAAAAGCATCCATGTAATACAATATATCCCAAATTGCGTGATGCCATGCATTATGCTTCATTCATAAGCGTTTACTCAATGAGCACCATGATCAGTTTAAAATGATCATTTTAACTGGCCGATCAACTTGAGATGTCTGTACTAAATCGTCCATAACTTTTGATTTGTAGCTCCGAATGACACGAATCCAATACCCACATTAATCTAGTTCAATTTTATATATTGTGAAAAAATTTGAGACAGAAATATATATGACAAAGCATCCAAGTAATCCAATCCATCCCAAACTGCGTGATGCCATGCATTATTTATTATTTATAAGCTTTTAATCAATGAGCACCAACGATCAGTTTAGAATAATCATATTAATTGGCCGATCAACTTGACGTGCACACTAAATGGTCCGTAACTTTTGATTTATAGCTCAGAATGATACAAATCCAATGCCCACGTTAAGCAAGTTCAATTTTCTATATTTTGGTAAACTTTAAAATAGAAATATAGATGACAACGCGTCCAAATAATCCAATCTAAACAAACTACTTAATGCCATGCTTTATGCTTCATTTATAAGCATTTACTTAATGAGCACCAATGATCTGTTTAGAATGATCACTTTTAACTTGCCACTCAACTTGACATGTCCGTACTAAATTGTCCGTAACTTTTGATTTAGAGCTAAGAATCACATGAATCCAATACCCATGTTAAGCTATCTCAATTTTTTTATATTGTACCAAAATTTGAGACAGAAATAGATACGACGAAGAGTCCAACTAATCCAATCCATCCCAAACTCAGTGATGCCATGCATTATTTTTCATTTATAAGCTTTTACTCAATAAGCACTAATGATCAGTTAGAATGATCATTTTAACTGGCCAATCAACTTTTCATGTTTGCACTAAATCGTCCATAGCTTAATGAGCCTTTTTTAATGAGCACCAATTATCAGTTTAGAATGATCATTTTAACTCGGCAATCAACTTGACATGACCGCACTAAATCATTTGTAACTTTTGATTTAGAGCTCAGAAACACACAAATCCATGCCCACGTTAAGCTAGCTCAATTTTCTATAGTGTAACAAAATTTAAGACAGAAATAGATACGGCAAAGCATCCAAGTAATCCAATCTATCTAAAACTGTGTGATGCCATGCATTATGTTTCATTTATAAGCCTTTAATCAATCAACACCAATGATAAATTTAGAATGATCACTTTAACTGGCCAATCAACTTGATATATCCGCACTAATTCATCAGTAACTTTTCATTTAGAGCGCAGAATAACACGAATCCAATACCAACGTTAATCTAGTTCAATTTTCTATATTATGACAAAATTTGAGAGAAAAATAGATACGGCAAAGTGTCAAAGTAATCCAGTATATCCCAAACTGCGTGATGCCATGCATTATTCTTCATTTAAAAGCTTTTACTTAGTGAGCACCAACGATAAGTTTAGAATGATCATTTTAATTGGCCAATTAACTTGACATATTTGCGCTATATCGTCCATTACTTTTGATTTATAGCTCAGAATGCGCGAATCCATTGTCAACATTAAGCTAGATCAATTTTCTATATTTTGACGAAATTTGAGACAAAAATAAAGACGACAAAGCGTCCAAGTAATCCAATCTATCCAATCTCCTTGATGCCATGCTTTATGCTTCATTTATAAGCCTTTACTCAATCAGCACCAATGATTTTCTATATTGTGACAAATTTTCTATATTGTGACAAATTTTGAGGCATAAATAGATACGAAAAAGCATCCAAGTAATCCAATCTTTCTCAAACTGTGTGATGCCATGCATTATTTTTCATTTATAAGCTTTTGGTGAATGAGCACCAATGATCATTTTAATTGACCGATCAACTTGTCATGTCTGCACTAAATCATCCATAACTTTTGATTTATATCTCGGAATGACACGAATCCAATGGCCACGTTAAGCTAGCTGAATTTTCTATACTGTACCAAAATTTGAGACTGAAATAGATACGACAAAGCGTCCAAGTAATCCAATCTATCCAAAACTGTGTGATGCTATGCATTGTGCTTCATTTATAAGTGTTTACACAATCAACACCAATGATCATTTTAGAATGATCACTTTCACTGGCCAATCAACTTGTCATGTCCACACTATATCGTCCATAACTTTTGATTTAGAACTCTGAATGACACAAATCAAATGCCGACGTGAAGGTAGCTCAACTTTCTATATTGTGACAAAATTTGAGACCGAAATAGAAACGACAAAGCGTCCAAGTAATCCAATCCATTCCAAACTGTGTGATGCCATGCATTATTTTTCATTTATCAGCGTTTACTCAATGAGCACCAATGATCAGTTTAGAATAATCATATTAACTGGACGATCCACTTAACATGTCCACACTAAATCGTATGTAACTTTTATTTATAGGTCATATTGACACTAATCCAATAAAACCCAAACTGCGTGATGCCATGCTTTATGCCTCATTTATAAGCCTTACTTAATGAGCACCAATGATCAGTTTAGAATGATCATTTTAACTCGCCGATCAACTAGATATGTTCGCACTAAATTGTTCTTAACTTTTGATTTAAATCTCAGAATGACACAAATCCAATGACCACATTAAGCTAGCTAAATTTTTCTATATTTTTAGAAAATTTGAGACAGAACTAGAGATAACAAAGCGTCCAAGTAATACAATCCATCCAAACTACTTGACGCCATACTTTATTCATGATTTATAACCCTTACTTAATGAGCTCCAATGATCCATTTAGAATGATCATTTACACTCGCCGATATACTTGACATGTCCGCACTAAATCGTCCATAACTTTTGATTTAGAGCTCAGACACACACGAATCCAATGCCCACGTTAAGCTAGCTCAATTTTTATAGTGTAACAAAATTTGAGAGAAAAATATATACGACAAAGCATCCAAGTAATCCAATCTATCCAAAATTGTGTGATGCCATGCATTATGGTTCATTTTTATAAGCCTTTACTTAATCATCATTAATGATCAGTTTAGAATGATCACTTTAACTAACCAATAACCTTGACATGTCCGCACTAAATCGTAAGTAGCTTTTTATTTAGAGCTTAGAATGACACGAATTTAATGCCCACGTTAAGGAAGCTCAATTTTCTATATTTGGACCAAATTTAAGATACAAATAGAGACGAAAAAGTCTCCAAGTAATCCAATATATCAAAACCACTTGATACCATGCTTTATGCTTCATTTATAAGCATTACCCAATCAGCACTATTGATTAGTTTAGAATGATCACTTTAACTGGCCGATCAACTTGACATGTCCGCACTAAATCTTCTGTAACTTTTAATTTACAACTCAGAATGACCCTAATAAAATGCCGATGTTAAGCTAGCTCAATTTTCTATATTGTGACAAATTTTGAGACATAAATAGATACGAAAAAGCATCCAAGTAATCCAATCTTTCCCAAACTGTGTGATGCCATGCATTATTTTTCATTTATAAGCTTTTGGTGAATGAGCACCAATGATCATTTTAACTGGCCGATCAACTTGTCATGTCTGCACTAAATTATCCATAACTTTTGATTTATAGCTCGGAATGACACGAATCCAATGCCCACGTTAAGCTAGCTGAATTTTATATACTGTACCAAAATTTGAGACTGAAATAGATACGACAAAGCGTCCAAGTAATCCAATCTATCGAAAACTGTGTGATGCTATGCATTGTGCTTCATTTATAAGTGCTTACACAATCAACACCAATGATCATTTTAGAATGATCACTTTCACTGGCCAATCAACTTGTCATGTCCACACTAAATCGTCCGTAACTTTTGATTTAGAACTCTGAATGACACAAATCAAATGCCGACGTGAAGGTTGCTCAACTTTCTATATTGTGACAAAATTTGAGACCGAAATAGAAACGACAAAGCGTCCAAGTAATCCAATCCATTCCAAACTGCGTGATGCCATGCATTATTTTTCATTTATCAGTGTTTACTCAATGAGCACCAATGATCAGTTTAGAATAATCATATTAACTGTACGATCAACTTAACATGTCCACACTAAATCGTATGTAACTTTTATTTATAGGTCATAATGACACTAATCCAATAAAACACAAACTGCGTGATGCCATTCTTTATGCCTCATTTATAAGCCTTACTTAATGAGCACCAATGATCAGTTTAGAATGATCATTTTAACTTGCCGATCAACTTGATATGTTCGCACTAAATTGTTCTTAACTTTTGATTTAAATATAAGAATGACACAAATCCAATGACCACATTAAGCTAGCTAAATTTTTCTATATTTTTAGAAAATTTGAGACAGAAATAGAGATAACAAAGCGTCCAAGTAATCCAATCCATCCAAACTACTTGAAGCCATACTTTATTCATCATTTATAAGCCTTACTTAATGAGCTCCAAATATCCATTTAGAATGATCATTTCAACTCGCCTATATACTTGACATGTCCGCACTAAATCGTCCATAACTTTTGATTTAGAGCTCAAAAACACACGAATCCAATGCCCACGTTAAGCTAGCTCAATTTCATAGTGTAACAAAATTTGAGAGAAAAATATATACGACAAAGCATCCAAGTAATCCAATCTATCCAAAATTGTGTGATGCCATGCATTATGGTTCATTTTTATAAGCCTTTACTTAATCATCATTAATGATCAGTTTAGAATGATCACTTTAACTAACCAATAACCTTGACATGTCCGCACTAAATCGTAAGTAGCTTTTTATTTAGAGCTTAGAATGACACGAATTTAATGCCCACGTTAAGGAAGCTCAATTTTCTGTATTTGGACAAAATTTAAGATACAAATAGAGACGAAAAAGTCTCCAAGTAATCCAATATATCCAAACAACTTGATACCATGCTTTATGCTTCATTTATAAGCATTACCCAATCAGCACTATTGATTAGTTTAGAATGATCACTTTAACTGGCCGATCAACTTGACATGTCCGCACTAAATCTTCTGTAACTTTTAATTTACAACTCAGAATGACCCTAATAAAATGCCGATGTTAAGCTAGCTCAATTTTCTATATTGTGACAAATTTTGAGACATAAATAGATACGAAAAAGCATCCAAGTAATCCAATCTTTCCCAAACTGTGTGATGCCATGCATTATTTTTCATTTATAAGCTTTTGGTGAATGAGCACCAATGATCATTTTAACTGGCCGATCAACTAGTCATGTCTGCACTAAATCATCCATAACTTTTGATTTATAGCTCGGAATGACACGAATCCAATGCCCACGTTAAGCTAGATGAATTTTCTATACTGTACCAAAATTTGAGACTGAAATAGATACGACAAAGCGTCCAAGTAATCCAATCTATCAAAACTACTTGATATCATACTTTATGCTTCATTTATAAGCCTTTACTCAATCAGCACCATTGATCAGTTTAGAATGATCACTTTCAGTGGCCGATCAACTTGACATGTCCGCACTAAATCGTCTGTAACTTTTGATTTAGAACTCGGATTGACCCTAATCAAATGCCGATGTTAAGCTAGCTTAATTTTCCATATTGTGACAAATTTTGAGACATAAATAGATATGACAACGCATCCAAGTAATCCAATCCTTCCCAAACTGTGTGATGCCATGAATTATTTTTCATTTATATGCTTTTACTCAATGAGTACCAATGCTCAGTTTAGAATGATTATTTTACTGGCCGATCAACTTGTCATGTCTGCACTAAATCATCCATAACCTTTGATTTATAGCTCGGAATGACACGAATCCAATCCCCACATTATAGTAGTTCAGTTTTCTATATTATGACAAAATTTTAAACAAAACTAGATACAACAAAGGTTCAAAGTAATCCAATCTATTCCAAACTGCGTGATTCCATTCCTTATGCCTCATTTAGAAGCCTTACTTAATGAGCACCGATGATCAGTATAGAATGATCATTTCAACTCGCCGATCAACTTGACATGTCCGCACTAAATCGTCCATAAGTTTTGATTTATAGCTCATAAACACATGAATCCAATGCCCACGTTAAGCTAGCTCAATTTTCTATAGTATACCAAAATTGAGAGAAATAGATACGACAAAGCATCCAAGTAATTCAAACTGTCCAAAACTGTGTGATGCCATGCATTATGCTTAATTTAATAGCCTTTACTCAATCAGCACTAATGATCACTTTAGAATGATCACTTTAACTAGCCGATAACCTTGATATGTCCACACTAAATCGTCCATAACTTTTATTTAGAGCTCCGAATGACACGAATCCAATGCTCATGTTAAGCAAGCTTAACTTTCTGTATTTTGACAAAATTTAAGATAGAAATAGAGACGACAAGCGTCCAAGTAATCCAATATATCTAAATTACTTGATGTCATACTTTATGTTTCATTTATAACCCTTTACTTAATGAGCACCAATGATATGTTTAGAATGATCACTTTAACTTGCCACTACACTTGACATGTCCACACTAAATTTTCCATAACTTTTGATTTAGAGCTTGGAATGACACGAATCCAGTTGCCCACATTAAGCTACTTCAATTTTCTATATTGTGACAAAATTTGGGACTAAAATAGATAGAAAAAACATCCAAGTGATCCAATCCATCCGCAACTGCATAATGCCATGCATTATTTTTCATTTATAAGCTTTTACTCAATGAGCACCAACGATTAGTTTAGAATGATCATTTTAACTGGCGGATAACCTTGACATGTGTGCACTAAATTGTCCATAACTTTTTATTTATAGCTCATAATGACACGAATTGAATGCCCACAATAAGCTAGTTCAATATATTGTGACAAAATTTGAAACGAAACTCGATACGACAAAGCATCCAAGTAATCCAATCTATTCCAAACTGCTAGATACCATGCATTATGCTTCATTTATAAGCCTTTACGCAATGAGCACCAATAATCAGTTTAGAATGATCATTTCAACTTGCCGATCTACTTGGCATGTACGCACTAAATCATCTGAAACTTTTGATTTAGAGATCAGAATGACACGAATCCAATGCCTACGTTAAGCTAGCTCAATTTTCTATATTATGACAAAATTTGAGAAATAAATAGAAATGACAAAGCGTCCAAGTAATCCAGTCCATCCCGAACTGCGTGATGCCATGCAATATTCTTCATTTATAAGTGTTTACTCAATGAGCACCAATGATTAGTTTAGAATGATCATTTTAACTCGCCGATCTACTTGACATGTCTTCACTAAACCGTTCATAACTTTTGATTTGTAGCTCAGAATGACACGAATATAATGCACACATTATGCTAGTTCAATTTTCTATATTGGCACAAAATTTGAGACAGAAATAGATAACACAAAGCGTCCAAGAAATCCAATCAATCCCATATTGCATGATGCCATGCATTATTTTTCATTTATAAGCTTTTATTCAATGAACAACAATGACCAGATTAGAATAATCATATTAACTAGCCGATCAACATGACATGTCCACACTAAATCGTCCGTAACTTTTGATTTATAGCTCAGAATGACATGAACCCAATGCCCACGTTAACCAAGCTCAATTTAATCTATTTTGACAAAAGTTGAGATAGAAATAGAGACGAAAAAGCATCCAAGTAATCCAATCTATTCAAACTAGTTTATGCCATGATTTATGCTTTATTTATAAACCTTTTATTGACATAGGAAAATCAAATAAGACCTATCTTGACCTACAAGGCAAGTGTGAGCACGAAAATTCAGTTTGAATAACAAGGGAAATGAAAAAGGAGGGAGTTATTATTAACCACATGGTTAAAATGGTTAAATAGCTACCTTGGGAGAAGAATCAAGGTGAAAAGGACATGTCCATGCTGCACACAGTCTTGTAACCACACCAAACAGTCATGCCTGCTGCACACAGTCTTGGTAACCACACCAAACAGTCATGCCCATGCTGCACACAGTCTTGGCACACCAAACAGTCATGCCCATGCTGTCTCCTCTCTTCTCATTGGTTGTTGACAGGCTCCTCCTCTATTCAAACTCATCCACAAGTTTGAATTCGTTTTCTTTTGTGTTCACATTGTAAATCCTCTATAAAAGGGCTGTAAAGACTCAATGTATAATATACTCTTAGGAGATTCTTCTCCATAAGTCTAAGTCATTTCTCATTTTCTCATACTTCTCTTTGAGTTTTCAGATTCAATTCTTCACATTTCTCCTCTATAATCTCAATATTCTTACATGGTATCAGAGCATAAGATCATTCTCTTATCTTTTCTACTCAAATCTCTCAGTTTCTAATCTAAAATTCTGTCAAAAATCTCTCAGTCTTTAGACTAAAAACTCACGGTTTCATTCAACCATAAAAGCTGCTTCCTTTGAGCTCTTCAAAGCCTAACAATGGAGGATACAGTTCAAATTAGTTCCAGCCTGAAACCTACGGTGATAGCAGTAGTTCTCAAAGGCTTGAACTACACATTATGGTCAAGAACCATCAAGACAGCCATTTGTGGCAAAGGACTTTGGAATCACATCTTGGAGGATAATACTCCATCTATAGATGATCCAAAGGAGAAGAAGGATGAGGCAACAAGAAAAGAAGAAGCTAGGTGGTTCCAAGAAGATCAATCAGTCCTTGGATTCCTCCAAAATTCATTGGACCCATCCATTCTTGAAGCTTATTCACATTGTGAAACTGCCAAGTCTCTTTGGGACACTCTCAAGAGGGTGTATGGGGATGTTTCAAACCTCAGCCGTGTGTATGAGGTTAAGAAGGCTCTCAATGATCTACACCAAGAGGATATGGAGTTCACAAAATTCCTGGGCAAGTTCCAGTCAACATGGTCCGAGCTTGACATGTTGAGACCAAGTTCTATGGATCCAAAGGTGCTTAATGAAAGGAAGGAACAAGACAAGATATTTGGGCTCCTTCTCAACCTAAATCCAGCCTTTAAGGATGTGATTAAGTCCATCCTGAGAGAGCCAAAACTCCCTGATTTCGAAGAGGTGTGCTCACGGATTCAAAGGGAGCAAGACAACATTGGTTTGTTTGGTGGTAAAGGAGAATTAGTCATGGCCAACAAAAGCGTGTTTAAGCAAGAGGATAGGAAGAGTGTGATGTGTGAGAATTGTAAGAGGAATGGCCACATCAAGGACAAGTGCTGGATACTTCATCCTCATCTCAAGCCAAACCGGTTCAAGGATTCAAAAGCTAACATCTCTCAAATGGTTGCGACTGAACCGGCAAGTTCATCCAACCAAGGAGGGGAGCTAGCTATGAATGTATCCATGGAGTATGTTAAGAAGAGTGACTTGGAGGATCTCATCAAGGCATATGCCTCAAAACTTTCCGGTATCACACTCTACTCCCATAAATCGCTTGATAAACCAGATCATAAGTTGGTAGTGGATTCAGGTGCTTCTCACCATATGATTAGCAATGCTAGGTTGTTAAGGAACATTGAACCATGTCTAGGACAAGTAACTATAGCTGATGGTAAGGGTATTCCAATTGAAGGAACCGGAAAATTAAGACTATTTGACAAAGAAACTAATGCATTCTTTTGTACCTAAATTTAAGTCTAATCTAGTTTCTGTCAAAAAGGCTACTAAAGACCTCAATTGCAATGTTACATTTGGGCCTAACAATGTTTACTTTCAGAATATTAAGAGTGGTAAGATACTTGGAGGTGGTGTAACTCAAGATGAGCTCTATGTTCTTGAAGACCCTCCAAGCAATTTGGATTCCTTAGCTTTCAAATCCTGTGTTTTTGCTAAAAGATGTCTTATGGCATGCTAGATTAGGACATCCTCATGCTCGTGCTTTAAGCTTAATAATTCCTAATGTCGCTTATGATCACTCAGTTTGTGAGGCTTGTATCCCTGGCAAACATTGTCGTGTTGTTTTCCCTAAATCGTCTACAATTTATGAGCATTGCTTTGATTTAGTACATTCCGATGTTTGGACCTCACCTTACATGTCTAGAGATAGGAATAATACTTTGTGACCTTTATAGATGAGAAATCGAAATATACATGGGTTACATTACTTCCATCTAAAGATAGGGTTTATGAGGCATTTATAAACTTTCATAATTATATTACTAATCAATTCAATGCCAAGATCAAAGTGTTAAGATTAGATAATGGAGGGGAATACACAAGTCAAAGATTCAAAGCTCATCTAAACAAACATGGAATACTACATCAAACTAGCTGTCCACACACACCACAACAAAATGGAGTTGCTGAAAGGAAAAACCGACACTTAATGGAAGTAGCAAGATCCATGATGTTTCATACCAATGTTCCTAAAAGCTTTTGGGGAGATGCAGTCTTGGTTGCTTGCTACCTCATCAACTGGATTCCAACCAAAGTCTTGCAAGATATATCCCCATTTGAGGTACTCAATAAAACTAAACCTTCCATTGATCATTTACGTGTATTTGGGTGTGTGTGCTTTGTGTATGGTCCAGGTGATCTAATAAACAAGTTGGAGGCAAAGAGCATCAAGTGTATGTTCCTTGGATATTCGACAACACAAAAGGGTTATAAGTGCTATGATCCGAGCAACAACAGGACATATGTGTCTAGAGATGTCAAGTTCATAGAAGAACAAAGCTATTATGATCAGAAAGATTGGGAAGGATTGAAGGATCTCTCAAGGTCACCTTCTGATTTGGCTACGAGTTTGAAGGTTTCTCTTGAATCATTTGGGAAATGATCTGCCAAAGGATTCAAGACACGAAGAAACAAGAACCTTAAGTAGTTCACAAGATACCCAAGAGAATGAACAAGGGGTGGTAACTCAAAGAACCAACTCCAATCCAAGAAGAAGCTATGGCCCAAAATCAAGAACAAGACGACTGGGAAGTGGGTATAGAGGAACCTATTCACCAAATGGAAGAGGAAACGGTTGTAGAGGAGGCTGCACCACCTGTTCAGCATTTAAGGAGGAGTACTAGACTTAGGAACACTAGGGTATTCTACAACAACCAGGCCGTGGCTCATCCCATACAAGCTGTTTGTTCCCTTGACCTCTTGCCATCTAGTCATCAAGCATTCCTTGGAAAGATTGAACAAAGTCAGATTCCAAGGACTTATGAAGAAGCTAAGAGCAAGAAAGAATGGTTAGATGCAGTAAGAGATGAGAAGGGAGCTATGGAAAGGAATCATACATGGGATATACAAGAACTTCCCAAAGGCAAGAAGGCTGTGAGTTCCAAGTGGGTGTTCACCATCAAGTATAAGAGCAATGGGGACATAGAAAGGTACAAGGCACGTCTAGTTGCAAGAGGTTTCACTCAGACATATGGAGAGGACTATACTGATACATTTGCACCGGTGGCTAAGCTACACACTGTAAGGGTTGTTCTTTCACTAGCTACGAATCTGACTTGGGACTTATGGCAAATGGATGTCAAGAACGCATTCCTACAAGGAGAACTTGAAGAGAAAGTGTATATGACTCCACCACCAGGCCTTGAAGATTTTTGCAAAGAGGGACAGGTTCTAAGACTTAGGAAGGCAATATATGGGTTGAAGCAGTCACCAAGGGCATGGTATCACAAATTAAGCTTCACACTTACTGATAATGGGTTTAGGAAATCCCATTCAGATCATACTTTGTTCACTCGTCAAAACTCCAAAGGAATCGTGGCGGTCTTGGTTTATGTGGATGACCTTATCATCACAGGAGATGATAAGGAAGGAATTCAGTCCACAAAGGCCTTCTTAAACAGATCATTTGACATCAAGGATCTTGGAGAGTTGAAGTACTTCTTGGGTATTGAAGTGTGTCGGTCTCAAGAAGGGCTCTTTCTATCCCAAAGAAAGTATGCTCTTGATCTGTTGACAGACACGGGAAAGCTTGGGGCTAAACCGGCCAAAACTCCTCTTGAAGATGGCTACAAGGTCAACGGAAAGGGGGAGAAAGCTGATGAGTTATTTAAGGATGTTTCTCAGTATAGGAGACTAGTTGGGAAGCTGATCTACCTCACCCTCACACGACCAGACTTGTGTTTTGCTGTGAATCAAGTAAGTCAACATATGCAAAAGCCTACTGTATATCATTGGAGCATGGTAGAAAGGATCCTTAGATACATCAAAGGATCTCCTGGTCAAGGTATATGGATGGGCAAGAATGGGAACACTGAGATTGTCGGGTATTGTGATGCGGATTGGGCTGGTGATAGGGTGGATAGGAAATCAACCACTGGGTATTGCACCTTCGTTGGTGGGAACTTAGTCACTTGGAAGACTAAGAAGCAGAAGGTGGTATCATGTTCTAGTGCTGAAGCAGAATATAGGGCTATGAGGAAGCTGACAAATGAAGTAACTTGGCTCAAAGCACTCTTGAAAGATTTCGGTATTGCACAACCAGGGCCAATTACCTTCCATTTTGATAATCAGGCAGCCATTCACATAGCTTCAAACTCAGTGTTTCACGAGAGGACCAAGCACATAGAGATCGACTGCCATAAGGTTAGGGAGAAAGTTCAAGATGGAACCATTCTGCCATGTTATACAAGGAGTGAAGACCAACTAGCTGACATCTTCACAAAGGCAGCAAGTCTCAAAGTTTGCAAGAACATCTTTAGCAAACTTGGGCTTGTTGATTTATCACACCCATGATCAAAGGTCTCCTAATCCAAGAGCAACACACTCTTTTTCCTTATTAAGGTTTTGTCCCAAGTGGTTTTCCTTAATAAGGTTTTTAATGAGGTGTTGCCTTGGGTTCCCAAGCTTAAGACTTTAGGGTGATTCCAAAGTCTTTAGCTTGAGGGGGAGTATTGACATAGGAAAATCAAATAAGACCTATCTTGACCTACAAGGCAAGTGTGAGCACGAAAATTCAGTTTGAATAACAAGGGAAATGAAAAAGGATGGGTTATTATTAACCACATGGTTGAAATGGTTAAATAGCTACCTTGGGAGAAGAATCAAGGTGAAAAAGTCATGCCCATGCTGCACACAGTCTTGGCAACCACACCAAACAGTCATGCCCATGCTGCACACAGTCTTGGCAACCACACCAAACAGTCATGCCCATGCTGTCTCCTCTCTTCTCATTGGTTGTTGACAGGCTCCTCCTCTATTCAAACTCATCCACAAGTTTGAATTCGTTTTCTTCTAGATTCACATTGTAAATCCTCTATAAAAGGGCTGTAAAGACTCAATGTATAATATACACTCTTAGGAGATTCTTCTCCAAAGTCTAAGTCATTTCTCATTTTCTCATACTTCTCTTTGAGTTTTCAGATTCAATTCTTCACATTTCTCCTCTATAATCTCAATATTCTTACAATACCTCCTCCCGTGATATTATTTACTTTATTTTATTATGTCAATTTAATTATTTATGGAGTGCTAGGTTATACCTCCTCCCACAATATTATTTATAGAGTGGTAGGTTATACCTCTTCCCGCGATATTATAGAGTGTTAGGTTATACCTCCTCCCGCGATATTATTTATGGAGTGGTAAGTTATACCTCCTCCCGTGATATAATTTACTTTATTTTATTATATCAATTTAATTATTTATGGAGTGGTAGATTATGTCTCCTCCTTAATCGAGTGGTAGGCACTGCCTCCTAAATAATATGGTAGGCGTTGCCTCTTTAATCACATGGACGGTCTTACCTCCTAAGATGATTATTTATTTATTTATTTTATTATATGCACATGCTTTTATTATCATTAACAATTTTTAAGATGATGCTTAAAATATTATAACAATTGATTTAATTATTATATAGATATCATGTCAAACTTGGCAAAGCTTGAAATCATTGCCCTCGATGTATCTGGAAAAAATTATATGATTTGGGCATCAGATGCAAAGATGCATCTGAGATCGAATGGTCTTCTTAAAGCCATCGATCCATCAGAAACGATGTCAGATGAAAATAAGGCTAAGGTCATGGTGTTTTTACGCCACCATCTCCACGATACGTTAAAAAATGAATATATCATAAAAGAAGATCCTGCGGATCTTTGGCAATCATTAAGAGATAGGTTTGATCATCAAAAACTTGTGATCTTACCTAAGGCTCGATATGATTGGCTACACCTCCGATTTATGGACTATAAAAGTGTTGGTGAATATAATTCCATGTTGTTCGAAATTACTTCTAGAATGATGTTATGTGGTGATAAAATGAGCGATTATGATATGATTGAAAAAACGCTCTCTACATTCCATTCTGGAAATGTAGTCCTACAAGAGCAATATCGGACTAAAGGATATATTCGCTACTCGGAGTTAATGCAAGTACTCCTTGTAGCAGAGCAAAATAACGACCTCGTGATGTTAAATCATCAATCTCGTCCAACTGGATCGGCTCCATTCCCAGAAGTGAATGTGGTAGCATCTAGTAATAATAATAATTATCAAGGACGAGGACGTATACGCGGCAGAAGCCGTAGTAGAGGTCGTGGTCGAGGTCGTGGACGTGGACAAGGAAGGGATTTTAACATTCGAAAAAATAAGAATTTCCAAATAAATGAGGGTGGTCGGACAATAAGAAAACCGACCGAGAACACTTGTTACAGATGCGGCATGAAAGGGCATTGGGAACGTACATGTCGTACGCCCAAATATTTCGTCAATCTGTATCAAGAGTCAATAAAGCCCAAGAGTAATAATGTTGAAACCAGCTTCGCCGATGATGAAGTTGGACCTTCTTTTAGTGGTCTAAATGATGATACTCATCTGGATATCGCAGATTTTCTTCTTGATCCCGAAAGTATCAACGAGGATTAAAGCGATTATGATCGATGAGAAATGAAAAGCTGCCAATAAGACATGTATAATATGTTTGTGTAACAAAACTTAACGATGGTTTTAGTAGTTTATGAAATATGTTTTGCTTTAAACTATTAATGGATTTCCATAAATTATGACACAGAAAATGTCACAAATTGGAATTGATGAAGGAGATATCTGTCTAGTAGATAGTGCTACAACGCATACTATACTTAAAGATAGACGATATTTCTCCTGTCTTGATTTAAGTGACTCCGCTGGAAGCGTGAGTACTATATCAGGAAATGCAAAGATAATACTGGGCTCTGGAGAAGCCAGTTTTTCGATGCCAAAAGGCACGAAATTTAAAATAAATAATGCATTATATTCTCCTAAGTTTCATAGAAACTTGTTAAGTTTCAAAGATATCCGTAAAAATGGATATCATATAGAGACTATGAGTAAAAATAATATTGAATATCTTTGCATTATATCTGAGAGGAAACATATATTGGAAAATTTGCCAATGTTATCCTCTAGATTATATTATACAAAGATAAGCATAGTTGAATCATATGCTATAGTAAACCAGAAGTTTACTAGTACTTTTAAAGTCTGGCATGAAAGATTAGGTCATCCTGGATCAATTATGATGAGGAGAATTGTACAAAATTGTAATGGTCACCCATTGAAAAATGAGAAGATTTTTCAATCGGAAGAGTTTTCATGTAAAGAATGTTCTCAAGGAAAACTCATAACACGACCATCAATAACTAAAGTTTGGAATGAATCTCCAGTATTCTTAGAGAGAATACATGGTGACATATGTGGACCTATTCATCCACCGTGTGGGCCGTTTCGATACTTTATGGTATTGATTGACGCATCAAGTAGATGGTCATATGTTTGTCTTTTGATAACAAGAAATACGGCTTTCGCAAAATTCATTACCCAAATAATCAGATTAAAAGCACAATTTCCTGATTATGTCATAAAGAAAGCCAGACTTGATAACGCTGGTGAATTCACTTCACAAGCTTTTGATAATCATTGTATGTCAATGGGGATTGATGTTGAACATCCAGTGCCCCATGTGCATACACAAAATGGGATGGCTGAAAGTTTGATTAAATGGTTGTAATTGATTGCAAGACCGTTAATATTGAGAACAAATCTCCCAATTTCTGTATGGGGTCATGCTATACTGCATGCAGCTACATTGGTCCAGATTAGACCAAGTGCGTATAATAAATATTCCCCAATGGAGTTGACATCTGGTTTATTGACATAGGAAAATCAAATAAGACCTATCTTGACCCACAAGGCAAGTGTGAGCACGAAAATTCAGTTTGAATAACAAGAAAAATGAAAAAGGATGGGTTATTATTAACCACATGGTTGAAATGGTTAAATAGCTACCTTGGGAGAAGAATCAAGGTGAAAAGGACATGCCCATGCTGCACACAGTCTTGGTAACCACACCAAACAGTCATGCCTGCTGCACACAGTCTTGGTAACCACACCAAACAGTCATGCCTGCTGTCTCCTCTCTTCTCATTGGTTGTTGACAGGGTCCTCCTCTATTCAAACTCATCCACAAGTTTGAATTCGTTTTCTTTTGTGTTCACATTGTAAATCCTCTATAAAAGGGCTGTAAAGACTCAATGTATAACATACTCTTAGGAGATTCTTCTCCATAAGTCTAAGTCATTTTCTCATACTTCTCTTTGAGTTTTCAGATTCAATTCTTCACATTTCTCCTCTATAATCTCAATATTCTTACATGGTATCAGAGAATAAGATCATTCTCTTATCTTTTCTACTCAAATCTCTCAGTTTCTAATCTAAAATTCTGTCAAAATTCATTCAACCATAAAAGCTGATTCCTTTGAGCTCTTCAAAGCCTAACAATGGAGGATACAGTTCAAATTAGTTCCAGCCTGAAACCTACAGTGATAGCAGTAGTTCTCAAAGGCTTGAACTACACATTATGGTCAAGAACCATCAAGACAGCCATTTGTGGCAAAGGACTTTGGAATCACATCTTGGAGGATAATAATCCATCTATAGATGATCCAAAGGAGAAGAAGGATGAGGCAACAAGAAAAGAAGAAGCTAGGTGGTTCCAAGAAGATCAATCAGTCCTTTGATTCCTCCAAAATTCATTGGACCCATCCATTCTTGAAGCTTATTCACATTGTGAAACCGCCAAGTCTCTTTGGGACACTCTCAAGAGGGTGTATGGGGATATTTCAAACCTCAGCCGTGTGTATGCGGTTAAGAAGGCTCTCAATGATCT
>JAEVFF010001388.1:0-31444 GCA_018901945.1 Pugionium dolabratum | reverse complement strand
GTAAACCTTTGCTTAATGATCAGTTTAGAATGATCATTTTAACTAACTGATCAACTTGACATGTTCACAATAAATCATCTATAACCATTTATTTTGAGCTCAAAATGACATGAATCCAACTCCCACGTTAATATAGCTCAATTTTCAATATTGTTGTAAAATTTGAGACAAAAAGAGCTATGACAAAGCCCTCCAAGTAATCCAATGTATCCCAAACTGCATGATATCATGCATTATGCTTCATTTATAAGCCTTCACTCAAGGAGCACGGATGATCATTTTAACTGGCCGATCAACTTGAAATGTCGGCACTAAACCGTCCGTAATTTTTGATTTCGAGTTCAGAATGACATCAATCCAATTCCCAAGTTAAGCTAGCTCAGTTTTCTGTATTGTGATAAAATTTAAGACCAAAATAGCTATGAGAAAGACTCCAAGTAATCAAATCTATCCCAAACTACGTGATGCCTTGCATTATGCTTCATTTGTAAAGCTTTGCTAGAGTACCAATGATAAGTTTAGAATGATCAACTTCACATGTCCGCACTAAATCGTGTCTAACATTTGATTTAGAACTCAAAATTACATGAATTCAACAGCCACGTTAATCTAGTTCAATTTTAAATATTGTGACAAAATTGAGACTGAAAGAGCTATGAAAAAGCCCTCCAAGTAATCTATTGTATCCCAAACTGTGTGATGCCATGCATTATGCTTCATTTATAAGCCTTTACTCAAGGAGCACTAATGATAAGCTTAGAATGAACTTTTTAACTTGCTGTTCAACTTGACATGTCCGCCCTAAATTGTCCGTAACTTTTGGTTTAGAGTTTAGAATGGCATGAATCCAACGTCCACGTTAAGCTAGCTAAGTGTCCTATATTGTAACAACATTAGAGATTTAAAGAGCTACGAAAAAACTCCAATTGATGCAATGAATCCCAAACTGTGTGATGCCATGCATTATGCTTCATTTACAAGTCTTTACTCAAGGAGCACCAATTATCAGTTTAGAAAAATCATTTTAACCGGCCGATACTCTTGATATGTCTGCACTATATCGTCTGTAACTTTTGAGTTAGAGTTCAAAATGACACGAATCGAACCCACACGTTAAGCTAGGTCAATTTTCAATATTGTGACAAATTTTAAAACCAAAATAGCAATGAAAGAGCCTCCAAGTAATCCACTCTATCCCGGACTTCGTAATGCCATGCATTATGCTTCATTTATAAGTCTTTACTAAAGGAGCACCAATGATAAGTTTAGAATGATCATTTTAACTAGCTGATCAACATGACACGTCCATACTATATCGTCTTTAACTTTTCATATAGAGCTAAAAAAACATAAGTCCAATGCCCACATTAAGCTAGCTAGTTTTTCCATATTATGACAACATTTGATATTAAAGGAGCTTTTACAAAGCTTCCAAGTAATCCAATGTATCCCAAACTGTGTGAAGCCATGCATGATGCTTCATTTATAAGCCTTTACTCAAGGAGCACCAATGATCAGTTTGGAATGATCATTTTAAGTTGCCGATCAACTTGACATGTCCGCACTAAATCGTCCGTAACTTTTGATTTAGAGTTTAGAATGAAATGAATCCAATGCCCATGTTAATCTAGCTCAATTTTCTATATTGTGATAAAATTTAACACTGAAATAGCAAAGAAAAAGCCTCTAACTAATCCAATCTATTCCAACATGCGTTATGCCATGCATTATGCTTCATTTATAAGCCTTTACTCAAGGAGCACCAATAACCAGTTTACAATGAAAATTTTAACTGGCCAATGATTTGACATGTCCGCACTAAATCGTCCATAACTTTTGATTTAGAGTTCAGAATGACACGAATCTAACGACCACGTTAACCTTGCTCAATTTTCTATACTGTGTCAAAATTTATCACCGAAATAGCTACGAAACAGCCTCCAAATAATCTAATCTATCCTAAAATCCGTGATGTTATGCATAACTTATGATTTAGAGTTCAGAATGACATGAATCACACGCCCACGTTAATCTAGCTGAATATTCTATACTATGACAAAATTTAACACCAAAATAGCTACGAAAAGCCTGCAAGTAATCCAATCTATCCAAAACTGCGTGAAGCCATGCATGATGCTTCATTTATAAGCCTGTACTCAAGGAGCACTAATGATAAGCTTAGAATGATAATTTTAACTTGCCGATCAACTTGACATGTCTGCAATAAATCATTCGTAACTTATGATATAGATTTCAGAATGACACGAATCGAACACCCACGTTAAGCTCGCTCAATTTTCTATATTGTAACAACATCTGAGACTGAAAGAGATACGGAAAATCGTCCAAGTAATCCAATGGATCCCAAGCTCCGTGATGCAAGGAATTATGCTTCATTTATAAGCCTTTTTTCAAGGAGAACCAATGATCATTTTATCTGTCTGATCAAGTTGACATGTCCGCACTAAATCATCCGTAACTTTTGATTTAGATTTTAGTATGAAATGAATCCAACGCCCACGTTAATCTAGCTCAATTTTCTACATTGTGATAAAATTTAACAGTAAAATAGCTACGAAAAAGCCTCTAACTATTCCAATCTATCCCAAACTGCATTATGCCATGCATTATGCTTCATTTATAAGCCTTTACTTAAGGAGCAACAATGATCAGTTTACAATGATCATTTTAACTAGCCGATCAACTTGACATGTCCGCAATAAATTGTCCGTTAGTTTTGATTTAGAGTTCAAATGACACGAATCCAACGCCCACATTAAGCTAGCTCAATTTTCTATGTTGTAACAACATTTGAGACTAAAAGAGCTACGACAAAGCCTCCAAGTAATCCAATGTATCTCAAACTGCATGATGTCATGAATTATGCTTCATTTATAAGCGTTTACTCAAAGAGAACCAATCAGCAGTTTGGCATGATCATTTTAACTCGTCGATCAACTTTACATGTCCGCACTAAATCGTCCGTAACTTTTGATTTATAGTTCAGAATGACACGAGTCAAACACACAAGTTAGCCTACCTAAATTTTCTATATTGTAACAAAATTTAACACCGTAAATTGCTACGAACAAACCACCAAGTAATCAAATCTATCCCAAAATCTGTGATGCCTTGCATTATGCTTGAGTTATAAGCCTTTACTCAAGGAGCACCAATGATCAGTTTATAATGATCATTTTAACCACCGGTCAACTCTACATATCTGCACTAATCGTCTCTAACTTTTGATTTAGATCTCAAAATAACATGAATCCATCGCCCATGTTAAGCTAGCTCAAGTTTCCATATTGTGACAACATTTGAGACTGAAAGAGCTACGACAAAGCCTCCAAGTAATGCAATGTATCCCAAATTGCGTGATGGCATGCATTATGCTTCATTTATAAGCCTTTACTCTAGGAGCACCAGTGATCAGTTTCCATATTGTGAATCCATCGCCCATGTTAAGCTAGCTCAAGTTTCCATATTGTGACAACATTTGAGATTGAAATAGCTACGAAACAGCCTCCAAATAATCCAATCTATCCTTAAATCCGTGATGTTATGCATAACTTTTGATTTAGAGTTCAGAATGACACGAATCCAATGCCCACGTTAATCTAGCTGAATTTTCTATATTGTGACAAAATTTAACATCAAAATAGCTACGAAAAGCCTACAAGTAATCCAATCTATCCCAGACTGTGTGATGCCATGCATGATGCTTCATTTATAAGCCTTTAATCAAGGAGCACCAATGATCAGTTTAGAATGATCATTTTAACTTGGCGATCAACTTAACATGTCCGCACTAAATCGTTCGTAACTTATGATTTAGAGTTCAGAATGACATGAATCCAACACCCACGTTAAGCTCGCTCAATTTTCTATATTGTAACAACATCTGAGACTGAAAGAGCTACGACAAAGCGTCCAAGTAATCCAATGGATCCCAAGCTGTGTGATGCCATTAATTATGCTTAATTTATAAGCATTTACTCAAGGAGAAACAATGATCAGTTTAGAATGCTCATTTTATCTGTCCGATCAAGTTGACATGTCTGCACTAAATCGTCCATAACTTTTGATTTAGAGTTCAGAAAGACACGAATCTAACGACCACGTTAACCTAGTCCAATTTTCTATACTGTGTCAAAACTGAACACCGAAATAGCTACGAAACAGCCTCCAAGTAATCCAATCTATCCTAAAATCTGTGATGCCGTGCATAACTTTTGATTTAGAGTTCAGAATGACACGAATCCAATGCCCATATTAATCTAGCTGAATTTTCTATATTGTGACAAAATTAACTTTGAAAAGCCTGCAAGTAATCCAATCTATCCCAAATTGCTTGATGCCATGCATGATGCTTCATTTATAAGCCTTTACTCTAGGAGCTCCAATGATCAGTTTATAATAATCATTTTAACTAGCTGATCAACTTCACATGTACGCAATAAACCGTCTTTAACTTTTTGTTTAGAGCGCAAAATGACATGAGTCCAATGCCGATGTTAAGCTAGCTTAATTTTCCATATTGTGACAAAATTTGAGATTGAAAGAGCTATAACAAAGCCTCCAACTAATCCAACGTATCCCAATATCCGTGATGCTATGCGTTATGCTTCATTTTTATGCCTTTACTCAAGGAGAACCAAATGATCAGTTTAGAATAATCATTTTAACTGGCAGAACAATTTGACATGACCGCACTAAATCGTCCGTACCTTTTGATTTAGAGTGCTGAATGACACGAATCCAATGCCCACGTTAATCTAGCTGGATTTTCTACATTGTGAAAAAATTTAACACAGAAATAGCTACGAAAAGCCTCCAAGTAATCCAATATATCCCAACCTGCGTGATGCCATGCATTATGCTTCTTTAATAACCCTTTAAGCTGGGAGCACAATTGATCAATATATAATGATCTTTTTAACTAGCTGATAACGTTGACATTTGTCTGCACTAAATCATCTTTAACTTTTGATTTAATCCTCCAAATGACATGAGTTAAATACCTACGTTAAGCTAACTCAATTTTCTATACTGTAACAAACATTTGAGACTGAAAGAGCTACGAAAAAGCCTGCAAGTAATCCAATCTATCCCAAACTGCGTGATGCCATGCATTATACTTCATTTATAAGCTGTTACTCAAGGAGCACCAATGATCAATTTAGAATGATCATTTTCACTGGCCTATCAACTTGACATGTCCGCTCTAAATCGTTCGTAACTTTGGATTTAGAGTTCAAAATGAGACGAATCCAACTGACACGTTACGCTAGCTCAATTTTATATATTGTGACAAAATTTAAGATCGAAATAGCTACGACAAATCTTCCATGTAATCAACTCTATCCCAAACTGCGTGATGCTATGCATTATGATTCATTTATACATCTTTACTCAATGAGCACCAATAATCGGTTTACAATGATCATTTTAACTGTCCGATCAACTTGACATTTCTGCATTAAATAGTCCGTATCTTGTGCTTCGAGTTCAGAATGACACGAATCTAACACCAACGTTAAGCTAGCTCAATTTTCTATTTGAGGAACATTTGAGAGTGAAAGAGCTACGAAATAGCCTCCGAGTAGTCCAATGTATCCCAAAGTGCATGATGCATTATGCTTCATTTATAAAACTTTACTTAAGGAGCACCAATGATCAGCTCAGAATGATTATTTTAACTGCCCAATCAACTTGACATTTCCCCATTAAATCGTCCGTGTCTTTTGCTTAGAGTTCAGAATGACACGAATCCAACGCCGACGTTAAGGTATCTGAATTTTCTATATTATGACAACATTTGATAGTGAAAGAGCTACCACAAAACCTCCAAGCAATCCAATGTATCCCAAACTGCATGATGCCATGCATTATGCTTCATTTATAAGCCTTTACTCAAGGAGCACCAATGATCAGTTTAGAATGATCATTTTAACTGGGCAATCGATCAACTTGACATGTCCACAATGAATCCTCCATAACTTTTGATTTATAGTTCAAAATGACACGAATAAACGCCCACTTTAAGCTAGCTCAATGTTTTGCATTGTGAAAAAATTTAAGACCCAAATAGCTACGACAAAGCCTCCAAGTAATCCAATCTATCCCAAAATACGTGATGCCATGCAATTCAAATATAACCCTTTACATAAGGAGCACCAATGATCAGTTTAAAATGGTCATTTGAAATAGCTGGTTAACTTGACATGTATTCACTAAATCGTCTTTAACTTTTGATTTAGAGCTCAAAATGACATGAATCCGACGCCTATGTTAAGCTACCTTAGTGTTCCATATTGTGACAGCATTTAAGACTGAAAGCGCTACGACAAGGCCTCCAAGTAATCCAATGTTTCTCAAACTGCGTGATGCCAATCATTATCCTTCATTTATAAGCCTTTACTCAAGGAGCACCGATGATCAGTTTAGAATGATCATTTCAACTGCTGATCAACTTGTCATGACCGCACTAAATCGTTCATAATTTTTGATTTAGAGTTTAGAATGACATGAATTCAATGGCCATGTTAAGCTAGCTCAATTTTCTATACTTCTGACAGTATTTGTGGTTGAAAGATCTACGACAAAGCCTCCAAATAATCCAACGTATCCAAACTGCGTGATACCATGCATTATGCTTCGTTTATAAGCCTTTACTCAAGAAAAACCAATGATCAGTTTGGAATTATCATTTTAACTTTCGGATCAACTTGACATGTCCGCACTAAACCATCCGTAACTTTTGATTTAGAGTTCAAAATGACACGAATCCAATGCCTACGTTAAGCTAGTTCAATTTTCTATATTGTGACTACATTTGAGACTGTGAGATCTACAACAAAGCCTCCAAGTAATCCAATGTATCCCTAAGTGCGTGATGCCATGCATTATGCTTCATTTCTAAGCCTTTAATTAGGGAGCACCAATGATCTATTTAGATTGATCATTTTAACTAGCTAATCAACTTGACATGTCCACACTAAATTGTCGTTAACTTTTGATTTAGAGCTCAAAACGACATGAGTCCAAAGCCCATGTTAAGCTAGCTCTATTTTCCATATTGTGACAACATGCATGATGCTGATGCCAAATGTATCCCAAACTACGTGATGCCATGCATTTTGCTTTATTTATAAGCCTTTACTCTAGGACCACCAATGATCAGTTTCGAATGATCGTTTTAACTGGACGATCAACTTGTCATGTCCGCACTAAATCATCAGTAACTTTTGATTTAGAGTTCAGAATTACACGAATCAACGCCCACGTTAAGCTAACTCAATTTTCCATATTGTGACTACATTTGAGGCTGAAAGAGCTAAGACAAAGGCTTTAAGTAATCCAATCTATCCCAAACTTCGTGATGCCATGCATTATACTGCATTTATAAGCCTTTACTCAAGGAGCACCAATGATCAATTTAGAATCATCATTTTAACTAGCCGATCACTTGACATGTCCGCACTAAATCATCCGTAACATTTGATTAGAGCTCAAATGAAACAAATCCAAGGCCCACGGTTAGCTTGCTCCATTTTGTATAGTGTGAAAAAATTGAAGACCGAAAATAGCTATGACAAAGCCTTCAAAAATTCCAATCTATCACAAACTATGTGATGTCATTCATTATGTTTAATTTATAAGCCTTTACTCAAGAAGCACCAATGATCAGTTTAGAATGATGATTTTAACTAGCTGATCAACTAGACATGTCAGCAATAAATCGTCTTTAACTTTTGATTTAGAACTCAAAATGACATGAGTCCAACGTCCATGTTAAGCTAGCTCAATTTTCCATACTGTGACAAAGTTTGAGATTGAAAGAACTAATACACAGCCTCCAACTAAACCAATGTATCCCAAACTGCATGATGTCATGCATTATGCTTCATTTGTAAGCCTTAACTCAAAGAGCAATAATGATCAGTTTAGAATGATCATTTTAACTGGTCGATCAACTTGTCATGTATGCACTAAATCGTCCCTAATTTTTTATTTAGAGTTTAGAATGACACAAATCCAATGTCCACGTTAAACTAACTCAATTTTCTATATTGTGACAACATTTGAGGCTGAAGGAGCTACGACAAGGCCTTCAAGTAATCCAATGTATTCCAAACTGTGTGATGCCATGTATTATGCTTCACTTATAAGCCTTTACTCAAGGAGCACCAATGATGTGTTTAGAATGATCATTTTAACTAGCTGATCAACTTGACATATCCGCAATAAATCATCTTAAACTTTTGATTTAGAGCTCAAAATGACATGAGTCCAACAACGTTGTTAAGCTGCCAAAATTTTCCATATTGCGACAACATTTGAGACTGAAAGAGCCACTACAAAGCCTCCAAGTAAACCAATGTATCCAAAACTGCATGATGCCATGGATTTTGCTTCTTTTATAACCTTTACTCAAGGAGCACCAATTATCAGTTTAGAATGATCGTTTTAACTTGCCGATCAACTTGTCATGTCCGCACTAAATCATCCGTAACCTTTGATTTAGAGTGCAGAATGATACTAATCTAATCTCTCCCAAACTGCGCGATGCCATGCATTATGCTTCATTTATAAGCCTTTACTCGAGGAGCACTAATGATCAGTTTAGAATGATGATTTTAATTAGCTGATCAATTTAACATGTCCACACTAAATCGTCTTTAACTTTTGATTTAGAGCTCAAAATGACATGAGTCCAACGCCCCTGTTAAGCTAGCTCAATTTTCCATATTGTGACAACATTTGAGACTGAAAGAGCTGCTACAAAGCCCCAAGTCAACCAATGTATCCCGAACTACGTGATACCATGCATTATTCTTCATTTATAAGCCTTTACTCAAGGAGCACCAATGATCATATTAGAATGATCATTTTAACTAGCCGATCAACTTGACATGTCTGCACTAAATTGTATATAACTTTTGATTTAGAGTTTAAAATAATTCGAATCCAACTAACACGTTAAGCTAGCTCAATTTTCTATGTTTCGAGAATCTTTCAGACTGAGAGAGTAACAAGAAAGTCTCCATGTAATCCAATGTATCCCAAACTGCATGATGCCATGCATTATGCGACGTTGTTTAGATTGATCATTTTAACTAGTTGATCAACTTGACATATCCGCAATAAGTCATCTTAAACTTTTGATTTAGAGCTCAAAATGACATGAGTCCAACAACGTTGTTAAGCTGCCAAAATTTTCCATATTGCGACAACATTTGAGACTGAAAGAGCCACTACAAAGCCTCCAAGTAAACCAATGTATCCAAAACTGCATGATGCCATGGATTTTGCTTCTTTTATAACCTTTACTTAAGGAGCACCAATTATCAGTTTAGAATGATCGTTTTAACTTGCCGATCAACTTATCATGTCCGCACTAAATCGTCCGTAACCTTTGATTTAGAGTGCAGAGTGATACGAATCTAACACCCACGTTAATCTAGATTAATTTTCTATATTGTGACAAAATTTAACACCGATATAGCTACACAATACCATCCAACTAATCTAATCTCTCCCAAACTACGCAATTCCATGCATTATGCTTCATTTATAAGCCTTTACTTTCAACCAGGCAATTGGGTGTGGCTACACCTATGGCAGGAGAGGTTCCCCAACCTAAGGAATTCCAAGCTAGCACCAAGAGGAGATGGACCATTCAGAGTGCTGGAGAGGATCAACAACAACGCCTACCGGATCGAGCTCCCAGGTGATTTTAATGTGTCCAACACGTTCAACGTAACTACTTAGCCCCTTTCCATGCAGATGAACCAGTTTTGAGGTCAAAACCTACTGAAGAGGGAGGGGATGATGAGAACATCAGGTTGTATGTCCAGCCAGGAGATCAGACTGGCCGACCAGGAAGCTTGGCCGAGACAGCCGGGCCATCTGGCACGCCTGCCGGCCCAAGCAGTACCGTCGGACCCTCGACCAATAGGACCAGACCAACCAGCATAGCCGGCGGAGAGGCCCATGCTTCCGGCACATTTGGTGGCGACGTGGATGACACCGCCAGTCCCCTTGGTGATGCCGCCGACTCAGGGATCGACTTGGCCGGTCCTGAAGGCATTCCGGCCAGTACCTCGCACATTCCAGCCGGTACAGCCGATCCAGCCGAGTGCACGAGCATTTCAACTTCTACACAAGGAAACTCGGACCAGATAAGCTACCAGCTTCAGGACATGCATCTAGAGGAAGTATCCACACCAGTAGTGCCACCAGGAGCAATGACAAGGAGCAGATCAAGAGCACTCTTCCACAAGTTCAGCTTATGGGTCGACAAGCTCCTAGAGGAAGATCGACTAAGGACAATGGGCCAGAAGTGCAAAGAAGAGTCCAAAGGCTTCTCAACAATGCAAGGAACTTCAGAGACTTGGGCTTTAGTGGCAAGAGAGGTCAGGGCCCAAAGATTCTTAACCCTACTCCAAGTCGAAGACTAGGAGCAAGGCGCGTGCATGCCACAAGGACGGCCACCTTCCATTTCTTGGCCGTGAGGTAAGTAAGGTAAGTTTCAATTCGAATATATGCCTCTTTCTGTTTTGCAGGGTAGGATCTAGAATCTTTACATTTTTGAGTCAAAGACATTTAGGAATAGGTCCTTTTTTGGTTATGCACTTTTGTATATTTTCCATTTGTGCACTTTTGTAAACTTTCCTTTTCTTTCTTTGAGTCGACCCTAGAAGGTTAAGCTGTCGAGCATATTAATAAGGCTCCTTCCAGCATTGTAGTTCGACAACCTTTTTGATATTAATAAAGTGCAAATTTCCTTACAAGTTTTCTCTCTAAGAATCTTGTGCGCTTAGAACCTAGTTGAGACCAGCCCTCCTAGCTCTAAGTTTGTGATTAATCACGAGGTTCATCACCCCTCGTGTGGTTCACTTCACCCCTCCATCCCATACCAATCAGAAAACCCCTATTCAGAAGCTTAAGGTCGAGTTTCTCACCTACACTTCTCAAAACAGCCCACGCGCTGCCAGGTGAGATGACCATATCTCCTACTTTTAATATTACTGATCTTGCATCTTTTCATGTAGATGTACCTGTTCTGAGGACAGAAACTTTTCAAGAGGGAGGAGATGCTAAGGACATCAATACCAGAACCCTAGAAGTTGAGGAAGAGCCCATTAATATACCTATTATGAGACAAGCTCCAAGAACAAGATCAGGCATAAGAAACCTTAGTAAAATGTTCAAAAAGTCTGTGGAGAGTCACATAACAATCATAGAAGATGGAGGATTCCATGAAGCTGAACATACTAAAGAATTACAAGGAGGAGACTATGAACAACTAAAGACTACAACAATTTCATTCTCTCCGGTTTTACAAAGCTTCAGAGATACATCCTTGTTTATCATTGCTAAGCAAACTTAAGAAGGCATTATAAGGAGTTACAAGAGACCAAGGTGCGTATTTAAAATTCCTATGTTTCAATTAACAAGTTTATTTGCTTGTTTTTGCAGGAATGTGAATGTTAGGTTTAAAAGATGAATTTCAATATAATATTTTATCCTCAGATGATGATGAGGACGAAGAGATGTAATATATTTGACTTTTATGTATTTTTTATATTTGATCCTTATATATTTTTGTAAAATGGTGTTGTTTCTAATTGAAGTTTTTTCTACAAGTCCAAGTCATGTTATCAATCTTATATAATTCATATTATTCACAAAAATCATATAATTTAGGTTTCAGGGCATTAATTGTAACTGCTTTGGCACCACATTGCCACTACATTGGGAATGTGGTGGCAAATTGGTCACAAAAATAATCTGCAGTCGCAAATCAGTTGCACATTTATGACCAATTTGCGATCACGGGTTCAAAATTTCTACTATGGTCACAAATTGGTCGCAAAATAGCGATTAGTTTGTGACCACATAGGATAAATTTACATTTTCCCTATGTACTTTTCACATTTTCAACTTATTTTTGCATTTCTAGGTAAGTACTAACCATTATAGGTGGCCAAATATAAACAAAGTAATACTTTTGTAGATGTAAATATTAGAAACATTTGAAGTGTATATAAGAGGTACAAGGTTAAGTGAATGTATTAAATGTTTTATGGAAATCATATGTCAATTTAGTAAATTTGGTAAATGTTGTTGTTTACTTAGTAATTTAAGTTTTTACAACTCCTTATGATGTTACCAATCTTATATAGTTCATGGTATTCAACAAAATCATATAATTTAAGATTTAGGGTATTAATTGTGAATGTTTTGCCACCACATTGCCACTACATTGGAAATATAATGGCAAATCGGTCACAAAAATAACTCATGATCGCAAATCAATCACAACTATGCGACAGATTTGCGACCACATATGGCAATGAGGTGGCACGAAAAGCATGAAGCAGAAGACGGAAAAATGCGTCATCCGTCTGATGCTGCATAGTGGAAAAGGTTTCAATATTTTCATCCAAGATTTGTTGCTGAATCTCGAAACGTTTATCTTAGCTTATGTACTAATGGGTTCAATCAATTTTTGATGTCTAGAAATAATTCATTATGCCCGGTGATTATCACTCCATATAACTTGCAACCGAATATGTGTATGAAGAAATAATACGTGTTTCTAACAATTCTGAATTTGGGGCCAAATCATCCATGCGCTAGTCTGGATATATTCTTCTAACCTTTGATTGATGAGCCCAAAGAATTTTGGTCTACAGGAGTTGATGCATACGATGTATCGTTGAATCAAAATTTCAATCTAAAAGCCATGTTATTGTGGACGATAAGCGATTTTGCAGCTTATGGAAAATTATCAGGATGGACAACGCATGGTAGACTGGCTTGTCCAAATTGTATTGATGATACGAAGGCATTTCAATTACCAAATGGTTGAAAGACGTGTTGGTTTGATTGTCACAGAAGGTTTCTTCCTAAGGGTCATCCGTTATGGAAAATTAAAAAAAAAATTTAAAGGCGAATCACGATTTGAATGACTATCCTCCACAATTATTGACAAACGAACAAGTTTTATACGAGCGAATAAAAAAAGTAATTCCTCTAAGAACATCTGACTACGGTCATGAAAGTAAAGAAGAAGGTTATGGAAGTTGGCATAATTGGCAGAAATAATGCATATTTTAAGAGTTTTCGTACTGGACGGATCTTAACATTCGACATAATCTTTATGTGATGCATACAGAGAAGAATTTCTTTGATAACATCATTAATACTATAGTGAATGTCAAGGATAAATCAAAAGATACAGTTAAGTCAAGGCTGGATATTGCAAAGTTTTGCTCTTGAAAAGAGTTGCACGTGGATGGTTGGTGTAATGCTCCATTCCCTATATTTCGATCTAAACACGGCTCAGTGTTCTGAAAGTTAATCCCACATATAACATTTTGGAGATATACAAAAACAAAGACGAGATTGGCCTTTTGCAACAAGAAAATGATGGAAAGGTAATGGTGGTTGAAGAGATAACGATGGTTGAAGAGATAGAAGTGGATCATTTGCTTGATAGAGTTAATCGTACCAAAGAAATTGATTTCGATGTTAGAGATACCGAACTAGAAGATGAATTTCAGTGTAATATGTCATCTTCAAATGATGATGAGGACGAACATATGTAATATATTTGACTTTTATGTATTTTTTTACATTTGATCCTTATATGTTTTGTAAAATGTTGTTGTTTCTAATTGAAGTTTTTTCTACAAGTCCAAATCATGTTATCAATCTAATATAATTCATAGTATTCACAAAAATGATATAATTTAGGTTTTAGGGCATTAATTGTGACTAATTTGGCACCACATTGCCACTACATTGGAAATGTGGTGGAAAATTGGTCACAAAAATAATCCATGGTCGCAAATCAGTGGCACATTTGCGACCAATTTGCAACCACGGGATTAAAGTTTCTACTATGGTTACAAATTGGTAGCAAAATACCGACTAGTTTGCGACTACATAAGATAAATTTGCATTTTCCCTATGTATTTTTCACTTTTCAACTTATATTTGGATTTCTAGGTAAGTACTAACCATTATAGGTGGCCAAATATAAACAAAATTATATTTTTGTGTGATGTAAATATTAGAAACATTTGAACTATATATAAGAGGTATTAGGTTAAGTGAATGTATTAAGTGTTTTAGGGAAATCATATGTCAATTTAGTAAATTTGGTCAATGTTGTTCTTTACTTAGTAATTGAACTTTTTACAACTCCTTATGATGTTATCAATCTTATATAATTCATGGTATTCAACAAAATCATAAAATTTAAGATTTAGGGTATTAATTGTGAATACTTTTCCACCACATTGCCACTACATTGTAAATATGGTGGCAAATTGGTCACAAAAATAACTCATGATTGCAAATCAGTCTCAAATATGTGACTGATTTGTGACCACATATGGAAATGACGTGGCACACAAAGCATGAAGGAGAAGACGAAAAAATGAGTCATCCGTCTAATGCTGCAGAGTGGAACAATTTTCAATATTTACATCCAAGATTTGCTGCTGAATCTCGAAACGTTTATCTTAGCTTATGTACTAATGGGTTCAATCCATTTTTGATGTCTCGAAATCCTTCATTATGCCCGGTGATTATCACTCCATATAACTTGCCACCGGATATGTGAATGAAGAAATAGTACCTATTTCTAACAATTCTGAATTCGGGGCCAAATCATCCATGCGCTAGTCTGGATATATTCCTCTAACCTTTTATTGATGAGCCGAAAGAATTTTGGACTACGGGAGTTGATGCATATGATGTATCGTTGAATCAAAATTTCAATCTGAAAGCCATGTTATTTTGGACGATAAGCAATTTTTCAACTTATGGACTTTTGTCTGGATGGACAACGAATGGTAAATTGTCTAATCCAATATGTATGAATGATGCGAAGGTATTTCAATTACCAAATGGTAGAAAGACATGTTGATTTGATTTTCACAGAAGGTTTCTTCCTAAGGGTCATCCGTTATGGAAAAAGAAAAGAAATTTTTTAAAGGGGAATCACGATTTGAATGACTATCCTCCACAATCATTGACAGACGAACAAGTTTTATACGAGCGAATAAAAACAGTAAATCCTCTGAGAACATCTGACTACGGTCATGAAAGTAAAGAAAAAGGTTATGCAAGTTGGCATAATTGCACAAATAAAGCATATTTCGAGAGTTGTCGTACTCGACGGATCATAACTTTCGACATAATCTTGATGTGATGCATGCAGAGAAGAATTTCTTCAATAACATCATTAATACTGTTATGAATGTCAAGGATAAATAAAAAGATATAGTTAAGTCAAGGTTGGATATTGCAAAGTTTTTCTCTCGAAAAGAGTTGCATGTGGATGGTCGGGGTAATGCTCCATTCCCTATATTTCGATCTAAACATGGCTCAGTGTTCTCAAAGTTAAGCCCACATATAACATTTTGGAGAAATACAAAAACAAAGACGAGATTGGCCTTTTGCAACAAGAAAATGATGGAAAGGTAATGGTGGTTGAAGAGATAACGATGGTTGAAGAGATAGAAGTGGATCATTTGCTTGATAGAGTTAATCATACCAAAGAAATTGATTTCGATGTTAGAGATACCGAACTAGAAGATGAATTTCAGTGTAATATGTCATCTTCAGATGATGATGAGGACGAACATATCTAATATATTTGACTTTTATGTATTTTTTACATTTTATCCTTATATATTTTCGTAAAATGTTGTTGCTTCTAATTGAAGTTTTTTCTACAAGTCCAAATCATGTTATCAATCTTATATAATTCATAGTATTCACAAAAATGATATAATTTAGTTTTGAGGGCAATAATTGTGACTACTTTGGCACCATATTGCCACTACATTGGGAATGTGGTGGCACATTGGTCTCAAAAATAATCTGCGGTCGCAAATCAGTCGCACATTTGCGACCAATTTGCGACCACGGGTTCAAAATTTCCACTGTGGTCGCAAATTGGTCGCAAAATAGCGACTAGTTTGCGACTACATAGGATAAATTTACATTTTCCCTATGTACATTTCACATTTTCAACTTATTTTTGCATTTCTAGGTAAGTACTAACCATTATACGTGGCCAAATATAAACAAAATTATATTTGTGTTGATGTAAACATTAGAAACATTTGAAGTGTATATAAGAGGTATAAGGTTAAGTGAATGTATTAAGTGATTTAGCAAAATCATATGACAATTTAGTAAATTTGGTAAATATTGTTGTTTACTTAGTAATTGAAGTTTTTACAACTCCTTATGATGTTATCAATCTTATAAATTCATGGTATTCAACAAAATCATATAATTTAATATTTAGGGTATTAATTGTGAATACTTTTCCACCACATTGCCACTACATTGGAAATATGGTGGCAAATTGGTCACAAAAATAACTCATGATCGCAAATCAGTCACAAATATGCGACTGATTTGCGACCACATATGGCAATGACGTGGCACGCAAACCATGAAGGAGAAGACGGAAAAATGAGTCATCCGTCTGATGCTGTAGAGTAGAAAAATTTTCAATATTTACATCCAAGATTTGCTACTGACTCTCGAAACGTTTATCTTAGCTTATGTACTAATGGGTTCAATCCATTTTTGATGTCTCGAAATCATTCATTATGCCCGGTGATTATCACTCCATATAACTTTCCACCGGATATGTGTATGAAGAAATAGTACTTGTTTCTAACAATTCTGAATTCAGGGTCAAATCATTCGTGTGCTAGTCTGGATATATTCCTCTAACCTTTAATTGATAAGCCGAAAGAATTTTGGTATACAGGAGTTGATGCATACGATGTATAGTTGAATCCAAATTTCAATCTAAAAGTCGTGTTATTTTGGACGATAAGCGATTTTCCAGCTTATGGAATGTTGTCAGAATGGACAACGCATGGTAGACTATCTTGTCCAATTTGTATGAATGATACGAAGGCATTTCAATTACCAAATGGTAGAAAGATGTGTTGGTTTGATTGACACAGAAGTTTTCTTCCTAAGGCTCATCCGTTACGGAAAAATAAAACAATTTTTTAAAGGGGAATCACGATTTGAATGACTATCCTCCACAGTTATTGATAGACGAACAATTTTTATACGAGCGAATAAAAATAGTAAATCCTCTAAGAACATCTAACTACGGTCATGAAAGTAAAGAAGAAGGTTACGGAAGTTGGCATAATTGGCACAAATAAAGCATATTTTGAGAGTTGTTATACTGGATGGATCTTAACTTTCGACATAATCTTGATGTGATGCATACAAAGAAAAATTTCTTCGATAACATCATTAATACTGTTATGAATGTAAAGGATAAATCAAAAGATACAGTTAAGTCAAGGTCGGATATTGCAAAGTTTTGCTCTCGAAAAGAGTTCCACGTGGATGGTTGGGGTAATGTTCCATTCCCTATATTTTGATCTAAACATGGCTCCATGTTCTCAATGTTAATCCCACATATAACATTTTGGAGAAATAAAAAAACAAAGACGAGATTGGCCTTTTGCAACAAAAAAACTATGGAGTGGTAATGGTGGTTGAAGAGATAACGGTGGTTGAAGAGATAGAATTGGATCGTTTGGTTGATAGAGTTAATCATACCAAAGAATTTGATTTTGATGTCAGAGATGCCAAATTTGAATTTGAATTTGAGTGTAATATTTCATCTTCAGATGATGATGAGGACGAAAAGATGTAATATATTTGAATTTTATGTATTTTTTACATTTGATCCTTATATATTTTTGTAAAATGTTTTTTTGCTAATTGAAGTTTTTTTCTACAAGTCCAAATCATGTTATCAATCTTATATAATTCATAGTATTCACAAAATCATATTATTTACGTTTCAAGGCATTAATTGTGACTACTTTGGCACCTCATTGCCACTACATTGGGAATTTGGTGGTAAATTGGTCACAAAAATAATCTGCGGTCGCAAATCAGTTGCACATTTACGATCAATTTGCGACCACGGGTTCAAAATTTCTACTATGGTTGCAAATTGGTCGAAAAATAGCGACTAGTTTGCGATTACATAGGATAAATTTACATTTTCCCTATGTACTTTTCACATTTTTAACTTATTTTTGCATTTCTAGTTAAGTACTAACCATTATAGGTGGCCAAATATAAACAAAATTATATTTGTGTTGATGTAAACATTAGAAACATTTGAAGTGTATATAAGAGGTATAAGGTTAAGTGAATGTATTAAGTGTTTTAGGGAAATCATATGTCAATTTAGTAAATTTGTTAAATGTTGTTGTTTACTTAGTAACTAGATTTATACCCACGCCATACGTGGAGGAAAATATTTGCAAATTATATTTTATTACTAAATATAAATTAAATATTTATATAATTTAAATTTTTATTTAAAATTACTTTTAACATTAATTTTTGTATAGATAAATTAATTTTTACGAATTTAATACTATTTTTTTGTTAGTTTAATAAAAATACATTAACTATCTAATCAAGATAAAAATAGTATAATTGTAATTTTTCTAATAAGTTATATTCATGTATATATTTATTTGAAATTTACTGTAGTGATAACACGTCAGCATGGTATTTCTGTTAATAACACGTTAGAATAATGTTATCTTCTTAAAATATTTCTCAAACAATATATTAGGAATTACAGTAGTAACTTAAATCTATTATTTATTTGAAATTATTTATAAATTAATGAATAAAAGATTAAAGAAATACAAATTATTATTTTTTTTAAATGTAATAGTATTTTTTGGTTAGTTGAATAAAATATATGTATTCTCTAACCAAATTAATATTAGTGGCATGTATTGTAATTATTCTATTATCTTAAACCCTTTTATATATTTAAACTGAAACTCGTTGTGGTGTTGATACGTCAGTATGAAATTTTTGTTATTAACACGTTAGTGTAAGGTTACTCTGTTAAAAAGTTCCTCAAATAATATATTAGGGATTTTTTGGTTAGTTGAATAAAATATATTTATTTTCTAACCAAATTAATATTAGTGGCATGTAATATAATTATTCTAGTAACTTAAACCCTTTTATATATTTAAGCTGAAACTCGCTGTGGTGTTGACACGTCTGCATGCCATTTTTGTTATTAACACGTCAGTGTAAGGTTACTCTGTTAAAACGTTTCTCAAATAATATATTAGGGATATTTTGGTTAATTGAATAAAATATATTTATTGACTAACCAAATTAATATTAGTGGCATGTATTGTAATTATTCTAATAACTTAAACCTTTTTATATATTTAACCTGAAACTTGTTGTGGTATTAACACGTAAGTGTAAGGTTAATCTCTTAAAAAGTTTCTCAAATAATATATTAGGGACTGAAGTTTTTAGAACTCCTTATGATGTTATCAATCTTATATAATTCATGGTATTCAACAAAATCATATAATTTAAGATTAAGGATACTAATTGTGAATACTTTGTCACCAGATTGCCACTACATTGGAAATATGGTGGCAAATTGGTCACAAAAATAACTAATGATCGCAAATCAGTCACAAATATGTGACTCATTTGCGACCACATATGGCAATGACGTGGCACGCAAAGCATGAAGGAGAAGACGGAAAAATGAGTCATCCGTCTGATGCTGCAGAGTGGAAATTCTTTCAATATTTACATCCAAAATTTGCTGCTGAATCTCGAAACGTTTATGTTAGCTTATGTACTAATGGGTTCAATCCATTTTTGATGTCTCAAAATTATTCATTATGCCCGGTGATTATCACTCCATATAACTTGCCACCAGATATGTGTATGAAGAAATATTACTTGTTTCTAACAATTCTGAATTCGGTGCCAAATCATACGTGCGCTAGTCTGGATATATTCCTCTAACCTTTGATTGATGAGCCAAAAGAATTTTGGCCTACTGGAGTTGATGCATACGATGTATCGTTGAATCAAAATTTTAATCTAAAAACCGTGTTATTGTGGACGATAAGCGATTTTCCAGCTTATGGAATGTTGTCATGATCGACAACGCATGGTAGACTGTCTTGTCCAATTTGTATGGATGATACGAATGCATTTAAATTAAAAAATGGTAGAAAGACGTGTTGGTTTGATTGTCACAGAAGGTTTCTACCTAAGGGTCATCCGTTACGGAAAAATAAAACAAATTTGTTAAAGGGGAATCAAGATTTGAATGACTATCCTCCAAAATCATTGACAGACGAACAAGTTTTATACGAGCGAATAAAAATAGTAAATCCTCTAACAACATCTCACTACGGTCATGAAAGTAAAGAAGAAGGTTATGGAAGTTGGCATAATTGGCACAAATAAAGCATATTTTGAGAGTTTTCGTACTGGACTGATCTTAACTTTCGATATAATCTTGATGTGACGCATAGAGAGAAGAATTTCTTTGATAACATCATTAATACTGTTATGAATGTCAAGGATAAATCAAAAGATACAGTTAAGTCAAGGTTGGATATTGCAATGTTTTTCTCTCGGAAAGAGTTGCACGTGGATGGTCGAGGTAATGCTCCATTCCCTATATTTCGATCTAAACATGGCTCAATGTTCTGAAAGTTAATCCCACATATAAAATTTTGGAGAAATCCAAAAACAAAAACGAGATTGGCCTTCTGCAACAAGAAAATGATAGAGAGATAATGGTGGTTGAAAAGATAACAGTGGTTGAAGAGATAGAAGTGGATCGTTTGGTTGATAGAGTTAATCATACCAAAGAAATTGATTTCGATGTCAGAGATGCCGAATTAGAAGATGAATTTTAGTGTAATATTTCATCTTCAGATGATGATGAGGATGAAGAGATGTAATATATTTGAATTTTATGTATTTTTTACATTTGATCCTTATATATTTTTTACAATGTTGTTGTTTCTAATTGAAGTTTTTTCCACAAGTCCAAATCTGTTATCAATCTTATATAATTCATAGTATTCACAAAAATCATATAATTTAGTTTTTAGGGCATTAATTGTGACAACTTTGGCACCACATTGCCACTACATTGAGAATGTGGTGGCAAATTGGTCACAAAAATAATATGCGGTTGCAAATCAATCGCATATTTGCGACCAATTTGCGACCACGGGTTAAAAATTTCTGCTGTGGTCGCAAATTGGTCGCAAAATAGCGACTAGTTTGCGACTACGTAGGATAAATTTACATTTTCCCTATGTACTTTTCACATTTTCAACTTATTTTTGCATTTCTAGGTAAGTACTAACCATTATAGGTGGCCAAATATACACAAAATTATATTTGTGTTGATATAAACATTAGAAACATTTGAAGTGTATATAAGAGGTATAAGGTTAAGTGAATGTATTAAATGTTTTAGGGAAATCATATGTCGATTTAGTAAATTTGGTAAATATTTGTTATTTACTTAGTAATTGAAGTTTTTACAACTCCTTATGATGTTATCAATCTTATATAATTCATGGTATTCAATAAAATCAATAATTTAAGATTTAGAGCATTAATTGTGAATACTTTGCCACCACATTGCTGCGACATTGGAAATATGGTGGCAAATTGGTCACAAAAATAACTCATGATTGCATATCAGTCACAAATATGCGACTCATTTGCGACCACATATGGCAATGACGTGGCACGCAAAGCATGAAGGAGAAGGCGGAAAAATGAGTCATCCGTCTGATGTTGCAGAGTGGAAACTTTTTCAATATTTACATCCAAGATTTGCTGCTGAATCTGGAAACGTTTATCTTAGCTTATGTACTAATGGGTTCAATCCATTTTTGATGTCTCGAAATCATTCATTATGACCAGTGATTATCACTCCATATAACTTGCCACCAGATATGTGTATGAAGAAATAGTACTTGTTTCTAACAATTCTTAATTCGGGGCAAAATCATCCGTGCGCTAGTCTGGATATATTCCTCGAACCTTTGATTGGTGAGCCAAAAGAATTTTGGTCTACTGGAGTGATGCATACGATGTATCGTGGAATCAAAATTTCAATCTAAAAGTCGTGTTATTGTGGGCGATAAGGGATTTTCCAGCTTATGGAATGTTGTCAATATGGACAACGCATGGTAGAGTGTCTTGTCCAATATTTATGGATGATACGAACGCATTTCAATTACCAAATGGTAGAAAGACGTGTTGGTTTGACTGTCACAGAAGGTTTCTTCCTAAGGGTTATCCGTTACGGAAAAATAAAACAAATTTTTTAATGGGGAATCACGATTTGAATGACTATCCTCCACAATCATTGACAGACGAACAAGTTTTATACGAGCGAATAAAAACAATAAATAAAAACAGTGCGGAGATGTCAAGTTGATGAGCTAGTTAAAATGATCATAATGAACTGATCGTTGGTTTTCTTAAGTAAGGCTTATATTTGAAGCATATTGCAGGTATGACAAAGTTTTAGATAGATTGGATTACTTGGAAGCTTTGTCGTAGCTATTTTGATTTTAAATTTTGTCACTATATAGAAAATTGAGCTAGCTTAACGTTGGTGTTGGATTGGTGTCATTTTGTACCCTAGATCAAAAGTTACAGATGATTTGGGGCGGATATACTAAGTTGATCAGCTTGTTAAAATAATCATTTTAAACTGATCATTGGTGCTCCTTGACTAAAGGCTTATAAGTGAAGCATAATGCATGGCATCACGCAGTTTCGGACACATTGGAATATTTGAAGGTTTTTTCGTTGCTCTTTTAGTCTCAAATGTTATCACAATATGGAAAATTGAGCTAGTTCAACGTGGGCGTTGGATTCATGTCATTTTGACCTCTAAATAAAAAGTAAAGTAAGATTTAGTGCAAACATGTCATCATGAAACATAGAATAGATTGGATCACTTGGAGGCTTTGTCCTCGCTATTTCGAGTCTTAAACTTTGTCAAAATATAGAAAATTAAGCTAGCTTAACGTGGACGTTGGATTCATGTCATTCTGAACTCTAAATCAAAAGTAAAAGACGATTTAGTGCGTACATGTGTATTTGATTGGCCAGTTAAAATGATCATTCTAAACTGAACATTGGTGCTCCTTGAGTAAAGGCTTATAAATGAAGCATAATGCATAGCATCATGCAGTTTGAGATAGATTGGATTACTTGGAGGCTTTATCGCTGCTATTTCTATCTTAAATTTTCTCACAATATAGAATATTGAGCTAGCTTAACATGGGTGTTGGATTAATGTCCTTTTGAACTCTAAATAGAAAGTTACAGACGATTGAGTGCGGACATGTCAAGTTGATCGGCCAGTTAAAAGGATCATTCTAAACTGATCATTGGTGCTCCTTGATTGAAGCCGTATAAATGATACATAATTATTGGCATCACGCAGTTTGGGATATATTGGATTACTTGGAGGTTTTGTAGTAGATTTTTTAGTCTCAAATGTTGTGAAAATATGTAAAATCGAGCTACCTTAACGTGGGCATTGGATTCTTGTCATTTTGAACTCTAAATAAAAAATTATGGATGATTCAGTGTGGACATGTCAAGGTGATAAGGTAGTTAAAATGATAACTCTAAACTGATCATTTGTGCTACTTGAGGAAAGGCTATAAATGAAGCATAATGCAAGACACCAAAAAGTTTGGGATATATTGGATTACTTGGAGGCTTTCTCATAGCTAGTTTGCTCCTTGAGTAAAGGCTTATAACTGAAGAATAATACATGAAATTGCGCTGTTTGGGATACATTGGATTTCTAGGAGGCTTTGTAGTAGCTCTTTCAATCTCAAATGTTGTCACAATATTGAAAACTTAGTTAGCTTAACGTGGGCGTTGGACTCATGCCATTTTGAGCTCTAAATCAAAAGCTAAAGAAGATTTAGTGAGTACATGTCAAGTTGGTCATCTAGTTAAAATGATCATTCTAAACTGATCATTAGTGCTCCTTGATTAAAGGCTTAGAAATGAAGCATAATGCGTGATAGATTGGGTTACTTGGAGGCTTTGTCGCAGCTATTTCGGTCTTAAATTTTGTCACAATACAGAAAATTAAGCAAGATTAACGTGAGCGTTGGATTTGTGTTATTTTGAACTCTAAATCAAAAGTTACGGACGATTTAGTTCTGACTTGCCAAGTTGATCAGCTATTTAAAATGATCATAATAAACTTGGCTTGCATTACTTGGAGGCTTTATTGTAGCTATTTCAGTCTCAAATATTATCACAATATTGAAAATTGAGCTAGATTAACGTGGGTGTTGGATTTATGTCATTTTGAGCTCTAAATCAATTGCTAAAGATGATTTAGTGCACATATGTCAAGTTGATCAGCTACTTAAATTGACTATTCTAAACTGATCACTAGTGCTCATTGAGCAAAGGTTTACAAAGGAAACATAATACATCGCATCACACAGTTTGGGATTGATTGCATTACTTGGAGGTTTTGTCGTAGGTATTTTGGTTTTAAAGTTTTATCACAATACAGAAAATTGAGCTAGATTAATGTGGGCGTTGGATTCGTGTCATTCTGAACTATAAATCAAAACTTACGGACAATTTAGTGCGGACATGTCAAGTTTATCGGCTAGTTATATTGATCATTCTAAACTGATCATTGGTGCTCATTGAGTAAAGGCGTATACATGAAGCATAATGCATGGCATCACACAATTTGGTATAGATTGGATTACTTGAGGGCTTTGTCCTAGCTCTTTCAGTCTCAAATGTTCTCACAATATTGAAAATTGAGTTAGATTAACGTGGGCGTTGGATTCATGTCATGTGGAGCTCTAAATTAATTGCTAAACATGATTTAATGCGTACATGTCAAGGTTATCAGCTAGTTAAATTTGAGGTACCTTGATGTGTAGGATTCATGTCATTCTGAAGTCTAAAGGAAAAGTTACACACGATTTAGTGTCGACATGTCAATTTTACCAACTAGTGAAATTGATCATTCTAAATTGATCATTGGTGCTCATTGAGAAAAGATTTACAAATAATGCATAATGAATGGCATCAGGTAGTTTGGGATACATTGGATTATTTGGAGGCTTTGTCGTAGCTCTTTCAGTCTCAAATGATGTCACACTATTAAAAATTAATTGTTAAAGTCGATTTAGTGCGGACATGTCAAGTTTATCAGCTAGTTAAAATAAGGAAAAACGGCCGATTCCCACACAAATTATCTTCTATTGGATTATGTATGACGAATTATTAACCAATGCTAATATCTACATGAACTAAGATTAAATTTGAATTCAATACACGAACTATTGTTAAGCAGCTAAAATCTACAAATTAACAGAATCCGTTTGTTTTGCCGTCTAACCATGCTGACTCAGATTCCACGTAGGCGAGATTAGTAAAACGACGCCGTTTCATATTAAAACCGAAACAAAGTGAAACGGCGTCGTTTTGGAAGAACTTAAAATCAGATGGGTTTGTGAGTGGATCGAACCCTGTGCCTCTCGCATGCAAAGCAGGCGCTCTACCATTTGAGCTACATCCCCGATGTCTTACAGGGTCTCATCATATATTATAATTTTAACACATTGTATCAATGGTTTGTGAGTGAACCATCTGATTTGACGGTGGTTCAGTAATTTTATTGGACCCAATAATTTTAGTTTTTCCCACCAGTTTTTCCTTGTGTCGTAGTTATTCGGGTTCAGTAATTCCCACCAGTTTTGGGTGCTGACGTGGCTAATTATTGCTGAGGTGGCTTGTAAGCACCCGGTAGCTTGGCCTTCTTTTTCTAGAAACAAAAAGATATCTTTTTAAGAATTTTTGCTTTTGATGATTGTCTTCGTCGTGCCTACAAGGAGCAAGTTTAGTTTATCACAAAAAAGTGTTTTAAGTTTTTTTTTTAAAAATTGAATTTAGCCTTTTGGCATATGTATCCGGAATCACTTAGCCTACTATGTATATGAACTTTATAAATCGAACGTATATTACCAGTAAAGAGCATTTTTTAAGTCAACAAATCGATAACCGCGTGAAGAAGAATTGCATTTTCGCCTCTGTTATGAAGACTTATAGTTTCACAAACGGCTTTGGCCAATTCCAGTGATGGTGTCCAACGGAAAAGAAGCTTCTTTCAAGTTATCCGACTATTGTGTTCTTAAGATCGTTCAAGGCGATATCACCAATTGGTCCGTCGATGGCTCCTCCGATGCTATTGTCAGTCTTCTCTCTCTTTCTCTCCTCTTCCGACTGATCAAATTTCTAAATTTTCTTATGTTTACAATCAAAGTTCTGGGTAGTTTCTTCCATTTCACAATAAAAAATTAAAATTGGAATCGATTACGCGAAATACCCACTAAATTCCGCGACGTAATTTGTATAACTGCATAGTGTGTTTTGATTCCAACACAACCTCAGTATCCGCTTAGAGAAAACAGAACCCAGTACCAATTTGATTGTAAACAGAGTAATCAGAATCTGAGAAGGCTGATTCTTTTTGCCGCCTTGATGCTTTTTTTTTTAGTTTAATCTTGAGATAAGAAAAGTTGATTGTTTCAGGTTAATCCTGCAAATGAGCGAATGTTAGGTGGTAATGGTGCAGATGGAGGTACTGTGTTATTGGACCCAACAAGCCACGTGTTAAAATTACTCACAAACCAGATGGTTCAGTAATTTTATTGGGTCCAATAATTTTATTGACCTAATAATTTTACTCACAAACCAGGTGGTTCAGTAATTTTATTGGGTCAGCATACAACAACATCACGATGCTGGAACCATCTGATTTGACGGTGGTTCACTCACAAACCGTTGATACAATGTGTTAAAATTATAATATATGATGAGACCCTGTAAGACATCGGGGATGTAGCTCAAATGGTAGAGCGCCTGCTTTGCATGCAAGAGGCACAGGGTTCGATCCACTCACAAACTCATCTGATTTTAAGTTCTTCCAAAACGACGCCGTTTCACTCTGTTTCGGTTTTAATATGAAACGGCGTCGTTTTACTAATCTCGCATACGTGGAATCTGAGTCAGCATGGTTAGACGGCAAAACAAACGGATTCTGTTAATTTGTAGGTTTTAGCTGCTTAACAATAGTTCGTGTATTGAATTCAAATTTAATCTTAGTTCATGTAGATATTAGCATTGGTTAATAATTCGTGCATACATAATCCAATAGAAGATAATTTGTGTGGGAATCGGCCGTTTTTCCGTTAAAATGATCATTCAAAACTGGTCATTGGTGTTCGTTGAGCAAAGGTTTTCAAAAGAAGCATAATGCATGGCACCACGCAGTTTGGGAATCATTGGATTACTTGGAGGCTTTGCCGTAGCTCTTTCAATCTCAAATGTTGTCACAATATTGAAAATTGAGCTAGATTAACGTCGGTGTTTGATTCATGTCATTTTGAGCTCTAAATCAGTTGTTAAAGAAGATTTAGTGCCGAAATATCAAGTTGATTAGATAGTTGAATGATCATTATAAACTGATCATTATAAATTGATCGTTATTGCTCCTTGAGAAAAGGCATATGAATGAAGCATAATGCATGTCATCACAAAGTTCACAATAGATTGGATGATTTTAAGGCTTTGTGGTACCTCTTTCAGTCTCAAATGTTGTCAAAATATAGAAATTCGAGATAGCTTAACGTGGACGTTGGATTCATGTCATTCTAACTATAGATCAAAAGTTATGGACGATTTAGTGCGTACAAGTCAAGTGGATCGGCCAGTTAAAATGATCATTCTAAACTGATCATTGGTGCTCCTTTAGTAAAGGCTTATAAATGAAGCATAATGCATGACATCACACAGTTTGGGATACATGGATTATGTGGAGGCTTTGTTTTACCTATTTTGGTCTTCAATGTTTGTCACAATATAGAAATTTGAGCTAGCTTAACATTGACATTGTTGAATTCAAGTAATTAGGAACGCTAAATCAAAAGTTACAGACGATTTAGTGCGGACATTTCAAGTTAAATTAATCATTCTAGACTGACTATTAGTGCTCCTTGAGTAAAGCCTTATAAATGAAGCATAATGCATGGCATCACGCAGTTCAGGATAGATTGGATTATTTGATGGCATCGTAGTAACTCTTTCAGTCTTAAACGTTCTCACAATATAGAAATTTGAGCTAGATTAATGTGAGCTTTGGATTCGTGTCATTATGAACTCTAGATCAAAAGTTGCGAACGATTTAGTGCGTACATGTCAAGTTGATCGGCAAGTTAAAATGATCATTCTAAACTGATCATAGGTGGTCCTTTAGTAAAGGCTCATATATGAAGCGTAATGCATGACATCTCGTAGTTATGGACGATTATGTGTGGGCATGTCAAGTTTATCGGCTAATTAAATTGACCATTTGTGCTCTTGAGCAAACGTTTACAAATAAAGCATAATCCACAGCAACACCCAGTTTGGGAAAGACTGGATTACTTGGAGGCTTTGTCTTAGCTAATTCGGCCTAAAATTTTATCACAATATAGACAATTTAGCTAGTTTAACGTCAGCATTGGATTCGTGTCAATCTGAACTCTAAATCAAAAGTTTGATGATTTAGTGCGGACATGTCAAGTTGATCGGACAGTTAAAATGATCATTCTAAACCGATCATTGGTGCTCCTTGAGTACAGGCTTTTAAATGAAGCATAATGCAAGTAGCACGCAGTTTAGGATATATTGGATTACTTGGTGCCTTTGTCGTAGCTATTTCAGTCTCAATTGTTCTCAGAATATTAAAAATTGAGCTACATTAACGTGGGTGTTGGATTCATGTCATTTTTAGATCTACATCAAAGGTTAAAGAGGATTTAGTGGGGACATGTGAAGTTGTATCAACTAGTTCAAATGATCATTCTAAACTGATAATTGGTGCTAATTGAGCAAAGGTTTACAAATGAAGCATAATGTGTGGTATCACGCAGTTTGGGATAGAATGAATTACTTGGATTCTTTGTCGTAGCTATTTCACTCTTAAATTTTGTCACAATATAGAAAATTGAGCTAGCTTAACGTGGGTGTCGTATTCGTGTCATTCTGAATTCTAAATCAATTAAAACTTACGCATGATTTAGTGCGGACATGTAAAGTTGATCGGGCAGTTAAAATGATTATTATAAACTGATCATTGGTGCTCCATGAGTAAAGGCTTATAAATGAAGCATAATGCATGACATCACGCACTTTGGGATACATTTGGATTACTTGGTGGCTTTGTCATAGCTCTTCTAGTCTCAATTGTTCTCACAACATTAAAAATTGAGTTAGATTAATGTGGGTGTTGAATTCATGTCATTTTGCGATCTAAAATAAAGGTCCAAGAGAATTTTGTGCGGACATGACAAGTTGTATCAACGAGCTACAATGATCATTATAAACAGATCACTGGTGCTAATTGAGCAAAGGTTTCCAAGTGAAGCATAATGCATGTCATCACACAGTTTGGGATAGAATGAATTACTTGGAGTATTTTTCGTAGCTAATTTGGTCTTAAATTTTGTCACAATATAGGAAATTGGGCTAGCTTAACGTGAGCGTTGGATTCGTGTCATTCTGAACTCTAAATAAAAAGTTACGCACAATTTAGTGCAGACATGTAAAGTTGATTGGCCAGTTAAAACGATCATTCTAAACTGATCATTGGTGCTCCTTGAGTAAAGGCTTATAAATGAAGCATAATGCATGGCATCACGCAGTTTAGAATACGTTGGATTACTTGGAGGCTTTGTCGTAGCTCTTTCAGTCTCAAATAATGTCGCAATATTAAAAATTGAGCTAGATTAATGTGGGCCTCGGATTCATGTCATTTTGAGCTCTAAATCAAAAGTTACAAACAATTCTGTGAGGACATATCAGTGAGAACATATCAGTGAGGACATATCAGTTAAAATTGATCATTCTAAACTGATCGTTGGTTCTCATTTAGCAAAGGTTTACAAACGAAGCACGATGCATGGCATCACGCAAGTTGGGATAGATTGTATTGCTTGGAGTCTTTGGCGGCCTATTTCGGTCGTAAATTTTATCACAATATAGAAAATTGAGCTAGCTTAAAGTGGGCGTTGGATTCGTGTCATTCTAAACACTAAATCAAATGTTACGGACGATTTAGTGTGGACAATTCAAGGGGACCGGCAAGTTAAAATGATCATTCTAAACTGATAATTGGTGCTCCTTGGGTAAAGGCTTATAAATGAAGCCATAGTGCATGGCATCACACAGTTTGGGATACATTGGATTACTTGGAGAGTTTGTCATAGCTCATTCGATCTCAAATTTTGTCACGATATTGAAAATTAAGATAGATTAACATGGGGTTGGATTCATGTCATTTTGAGCTCTAAATCAAATGTTAAAGACGATTTAGTGTATATATGCAAGTTTATCAGCTAGTTAAAATAATCATTCTAAACTAATCATTGCTGCTCGTTGAGCAAATGTTTACAAATGAAGCATAATACATGGCATCACACCGTTCGGGACAGGTTGGATTACTTGGAGGCTTTGTCTGTAGCTATTTCGGTATTAAATTTTGTCACAATATAGAATATTGAGCTAGTTTAACATGGACGTCGGATTCCTGTAATTCAGAATTTTAAATCAAAAGTTATAGAAGATTTAGTGCGGACATGTCAGGTTTATCGGCTTGTTAAATTGATCATTCTAAATTGATCATTTGTGATAGTTGAGCAAAGGTTTTCCAATGAAGCATAATGCATGGTATCATGCAGTTTAGGATAGACTGGATCACTTGGAGACTATTTCATAGCTATTTGCGTCTTAAATTTTATCACAGTATAGAAAATTGAGTTAGCTTAATGTGGGCGTATGAATCGTGTCATTTTACACTCTTAATGAAAAGTTACGGAAACTTTAGTGCGGAAAAATCAAGTTTATCGGCCAGTTAAATGATCATTCTAAACTGATCATTTGTACTCCTTGAGTAAAAGATTATAAATGAAGCATAATGCATGACATCACGCAGTTTGGGACACATTGGATTACTTGGAGGCTTTGTCGTAGCTATTTCGGTATTAAAGTTTGTCACAATATAAAATATTGAGCTAGCTTAACATGGACGTTGGATTCATGTCATTTTGAACTCTAAATCAAAAGTTACTGACGATTATGTGTGGACATGTCAAGTTTATCAGCTAGTTAAATTGGTCATTTGTCCTCTTGAGCAAGCGTTTACAAATCAAGCATAATGCATGACAACACCCAGTTTGGGAGAGACTGGATTAGTTGGAGGCTTTTTCTTAGCTATTTCGGCCTTATATTTTATCACAATATAGACAATTTAGCTAGCTTAACATGGGCATTGGATCTGTGTCAATCTGAACTCTAAACTAAAAGTTTCTGATGATTTAATGCGGACATGTCAAGTTGATCGGACAGTAAAAATGATCATTCTAAACCGATCATTGGTGCTCCTTGAGTACAGGCTTATAAATGAAGCATAATGCATGGCATCACG
>JAEVFF010001387.1:85101-97163 GCA_018901945.1 Pugionium dolabratum | reverse complement strand
CTTAAGGATTTCTAGTCGATAGATTACGGTCAGACTTCATTAATCTATAGGCTAGTAAATTTGAACCTCAACTTGACGTGAAACACTTTGAAAAAACTTGTTCATGGGTACCGTATACAAATTCGGGTCTGTTTTACACCTTTCATCACTCTCTTGTTGACCCGGGTGACCGATTTTCTATTTTTTATGGTTGTACCACTCCCCAACTTAGTCGTTTCTTTTCAAGTGAACCTTACTTGCATGTGTGAAACTTGTGAGGTATTTTTCGAATGCTAACTTTACAAAACATATTGAATTTTGAAAACGACAAGGCTACAACTTTCATGTAGGAGGTAGCTCCATATCACTAATCTAAGCGTAAGTTAAGATTCACAGGTTGGAAATTTTTGTTATGACTTGGGTTTGTTTTGAAGTGGAGAATGTATGAAAGGGAGCAAACATGATGAAAAGGGAGAAAATAATAGAATAGATCGGAATTGGTTTGGAAAGAACATCTCTAAGTGTTTAAATTTATGATTATGTAAGTGTTTAAGAAAATAAAAATGGCTAAATGCATAAGAAAATAGGGGATAGAGAAAAAGAGCTCAAAAAAAACCAAATACCATCACTATGGTTAACTGAAAAACTTCCTTAAGTGCTTTGAGAGAGAAGGTTTTCAGAAAAAATGAATGACATGTATAAAGGATGAAAATTTCGTGAAGGGGGTAGAGCTTAGTAGAAATTGAATTCATTTGGATTTAGTAAAATTTCTAAACACTAGGGACATGGTAGATGAAAGACTAAATCTTGTATGCACCAGTTGTTCTTGACTCTTAGTATTTTTAAAAAGTTGCACTTTATTTTGAGAAAACCAGTCATGTTAACGAGCCTCATACAAAAAATTTTGAAATCATTTCTCCCTTGCCAAATTTACTTATCTTCATTGGTATTTTGCAAGATTCACATCATGCTTTAATGAATATTAAGAGGTTAGGGAATTTGATTGTACATGGGTTTCAAAGAGTTGATTAGATAGTGAAATGGTGGCAATTTCATATGAGTACAAAGAAGTACAGGTAATTTTGCATATGATATTTTTAGTTAAAGAAATTTTATGATTAGTGCTTGTTGTGTCTTTTGGATATGAGATCCCGCCTACAAGCCTCTCTATTGGTTTTTCTTAGATTTTTTTCGAGGACGAGTAAAAGGCAAGTTCCAGATTGTATATTCATTATTTTACATTGCTTCACCTTGCATTTAACCATCATTTCTCTTGCATTTTCTTTTTACTCTATCGATCATTTTCATATAGTATGCATGTAAGAGTCTAGGATGTATATTTTGAATTGTTTCATGTTTTCTCGATTGATTTTAGGTACCAATATGAAAAAGAAGTGGTTGGAGATTCGCAAGAGATGAATTATTGACTGGAGAGAGAAAAAGATAGAGAGAGAGAGAGAAGAAGTGCATTAGAAAAGCTGCCATCGCCAGTAGGTTGATGCCCTTAACCGATGGCTCAACTTTATGGGACTGGCTGATCCCAGGAGAAATTGAAGTCCTTGGAACTTGAACCAATCGGCCAGCAGGACGATGGCACTTGCCGATCGCAAAAGAGTTTAAATCATCCAAGTTTTTAGAACGGCCAACAACCCCATCGACCGATCTCATAAGATGATGGCTCTGGAGGCCAAGTCCTTGGAATTTTGAAGCCATCACCTCCCTGACCGATGACACCAGCCGATTGCCTAGCTTTAGGAACACACGAAGACTGAACGCTTGGAATGCTCAGCAATCGGCCTCCTGGCTGATGGTGACCTGTTTACAGTCTATTTTTGTTTTCTTTTCGGTTTGATCTTGTTTGTCTGGTTGACCCAATTTATATTCCACTATATAAGGCTTCTTAGCTACATGAAACCTAAGTCTTTTACTATCTTTGCCTCTTTTAGATAAATCCATAGTTCATGTTTGTTCTTGAGATTCTCAATACATTTCTACAACTCTAGTGAAGAATTCTCTATTCTTTTCTCTTCAACTATGTTTTGCTTTTCATATTTATGTCTTTTTTTTTGCTATGATCATGTGTGAGTAATTCTCTATATGGATTATGGGTAAGATATATTAGGAGGATTTGATATTTAGGGCCAATAGTATATAATTAGTTATGCTTAGGATGTGTTGAATAATAAGATTGACGTAGTTAATCAATTTTTAAATTTATTATATTTTGCGTCCAATAGATGTTCAACAAAATGTGTAGATGAAGCTTAATCATGTTTTTCATATCTTGACCAATGATAATTAATATTTAAAGTGATTAATACAGTGAAATAGATTTGAACTTAATGATTAGTAGTCAATAGATAACAGTATAGAATATTTGATTACTCAACCGGTTAATAAATGGACTATTTTAACGAGTGAATTAATCTATTAGAAAGTATTCTATGTCTTAGAAATTCATTTGATTGAACATGTGAACATCATTAGTGAGCAGATAATCTCCTTAAGTCCATTGCCTTGCTCGTCGTCCATACATTTTAATTTATTAATCTTATTGCTTTGTTCCTTAATTATTTCTAGCAATTCATATTTTAATTAGAAAACTAAAAAAATCCCACTTTAAATTTGCTTAATTTTTATTGTTTTTGTATTATTAATGTGTTATTTTTTGGTTGTGGATTCAATATCCCAAATTGTTATTTTGATTACTCTGTATTTGTACTTGTATTTAGGACAAATTTTATCTTCCATCAGAATCCATAGAGAGACTTCAACTCCTCAAATGTGAGACAGATGAAAGCTACGATCGAGCGGTATATGTATATGCAATGATTCATCGAAATCTCAGGAAAATCGAAGAGGTGCAAAAATCCATCACGCCTTTGAGGAAAGATGTAGCGCAAAAGGATAGATATCGATACGCGAGAAAATAGGCAATGTGTGGCCCCACAACTATTACCGGAAGAGTTTGCCAAGGCATGACTTGCATTCGAACGATTGGCACATGTTACTGAGTGTCACTATTCTGCTCTGAAAGTATTTATTCTCCGTAGGAGGCGACATGAGTGACCAAGTGATGACAAAGTCACTATTGCTATGTTCATCATTCATGGTTTATACGTAACTTGTCCGAACATATGACTTTGTCCGAACATATGACTTTGTCCAAACATTTGACTTTGTTCGAGCATTTGACTTCGTACGAACATTTGACTTTGTCCGAACATTTGACTTTGTCCGAACATTTGCCTTTGTAGTTTATATAGTTAAATTATTATTTTTAATTTATTAGAGTAGTGATGTAATATTAAGTATCGATCTCACAAGGGGTACGGGCGTTACTCACGCCGAGAATCTCTCTTGGCTTAAGGTGGTAGGGGAACTAAAAGGAATGGGTTTTGATCGAATCACAAGATCAAAAGTGAACCAAGAGAGTTTGAATCTCTCAGACTAATCTGGCCGTGGCTCCAATAGAAGGAAACTGAATTACACACTTAGTTGAAAATACTTTGTATTCAACTTTTTATTTTAATAGGGATCTGATACAAGCCTTGATTCAAGGATGTATGCGCGTGGGCTGTTTGGAAAAGTTTAGGTGAGAAACTCGACCTTAGACTTCTAGGATAGGGGTTTTTAGATTGGTATTCGATGGAAAGGTGAAGTGAACCACACGAGAGGTGATGAACCTCGTGATAAATCACAAACTTAGAGTTAGGAGGGCTGGTCTCAACTAGATACTAAGCGTACAAGATTCTTGAGAGAAAACTTGTTGGGGAAAAAGTTTTATCTTTATTAATATCAAAAAGGTTGCTTCTCTATTTTCTTCTGCCATTGTGTGCTACAAAGAAAGAAGACAAGTTAGGATTCTCCTAAATTATTAGGAGGGTTTTCTTTTTATAAGGATTCGAAAATTTTGTAAAAAGGAAAAAATCTGAGAATTGGAAATTCAAAGATATAAAGATTTGAGAAAAAAGAAACTTTCTTGACAACTTGTGCTAGCTGTCCAATTCGAATTCTTTTAGTATTCTTTGTATTTTCTTTTTCTTTTCTTTTTAATTTAACTTAAAAATAAAGGAAATATGATTTAAACAAAAAGGAAAACGTGAATGGCAATGCAAAAGTGAATCTAAACCCTAGTGATACACATAGAAGGCTAGATGCACTCGGTTTGGAGTTTGATCTTATTTTTTTTATTTTTCTTGAATGCGACTTGAACTAATGCAAGAACTAAAAACAAAACAAGCTAAAGGATAGAAACAACCTGGTTTAGGAGCTTTAAGCTCTGATACCAAAATGATACAATGGCTGTGCTCAAACAACATCCCCAAGGAAGAGAAGCTTTCATATGCTGTTGATATGCTCGTTGGAGACCACCATTGAAATTAAATTTGAATACAAAGTATTTTCTTCAAATCCTTGTCTTTGAGTCTTGTTCTTATTCTTTAGAAATAAAGTGTGTGATTCACTTCCTTTCTATTGAAGCCACGGCCAGGTTAGTTTGAGAGATTCAAACTCCTTTGGTTCACCTTTGATCGTGTGATTCGATCAAAATCCCCTCCTTTTATTTCCCTTGCCCGCTTAATCCAAGAGAGATTCTCGGTCTTGCGAGTCACGGCCGTACCGCTTGTGAGATTGATATTCAATCTTACATCATTTGGTATCAGAGCTAAAAGCTCCTATCCCAGGTTTTGTTCATCCAACCTTTATCTTTTATCTTTTATGATTTTATTTTGCATTTTGTTATTTACATCTTATTGAAAACCAAAAAAAAAAATATTTGTTCTTATTCTTCATTTGCATTGTTTCTTGTTGATTTTTGTTGATTCTTTTTGTCTCCTCTCATTTAAATCTAAAACCAAATCAAAAACTTGCATTTCATGTTTGCTTAATTTCGTCCAATTAAGAGAAAAAACCCAAAAATATAAACATCACTTCATTTTGTTTGTTTTCCAATTTAGTTGCTAGTTAATTTTTTTTTAAAAAAAAAGAAGAATAGATTTATATAATATTCTTATTATTTTTCGTCCTAATTTAATACCAAAACAAAAAAATATTGTCTTTTAATTTGTTTTTAAGTTAGTTGCCAAAAGTGACAAAAAAACCATAAAAATATTTTCTTGTGTTGATTTCCTTTTGATTACCTGTGTGTTAATACCAAATATTCACTCAAGTCTAGTTTCCTTATTTGTGTATTTCGACTTAAATCTATCTTCTTCCTTGTGCAAGGTACAAAATTAAAATATGGAGTATTATGAGAAAGAAAGTCCTTACCAATTCTTTGAAGAAAATTATTGTGATGAATGGCACCAATACTTGTCCGATGTAGATGATTCCTATGGATATGAGACATGGCATGAAGACTATTCAGAATATGATTTCGACAATGAAACAGGAGTTGAAGATCTCGAGCCAGAGCCACCAGACTACTATTCCACTGATAGAAGCTGGCCAAAGACAATCACACCTTGCCACTTCGTTGTGTCAAGCCAAGTGCCAACCTACACCACTCCAACTAGATCAAGGAATCGGACTAGTAAGGAATATATTTACAATTCCAAATCTCTAACCTTTTCAGGGTATAACAAGGACCCAGATGAATACCTCCGATGGGAAACCAACATGAAACAATGGCTGCGCTCAAACAACATCCCCAAAGAAGAGAAACTCTCATATGCTGTTGATATGCTCGTTGGAGACACCATTTGAAATTAAATTTGAATACAAAGTATTTTCTTCAAAGCCTTGTCTTTGAGTCTTGTTCTTGTTCTTTAGAAATAAAGTGTGTGATTCACTTCCTTTCTATTGAAGCCACGGCCAGGTTAGTTTGAGAGATTCAAACTCCCTTGGTTCACCTTTGATCGTGTGATTCGATCAAAATCCCCTCCTTTTAGTTCCCTTGCCCGCTTAAGCCAAGAGAGATTCTTGGTCTTGCGAGTCACGGCCGTACCGCTTATGTGATTGATATTCAATCTTACATCAGGATCTGCCTTTACAATGAGGTCGTGCTAAGCTTATATGGTGCTCATGGCAACGGTTGTAAAACCTAAAATAAGAAAAATAAATCGTACATTTAAAATATACGACAATTGCCCAGTAATGTCTAGTTTGGCCAACAAAGAAAGTGTAGATTCTTGTATCTTGAGAGCTTAGAGGCGAGTGTAAGGTGTTTAGGTACATCATGGGTGATTTGGAAAATCTTTAATATGTGTCCAATTTGCAAGGAATAGAGATGTTTCAATCTGAACACATTAAGTGCCCTTCGGTCCATATATGGCAAGTCTTGGAGAAGAGAGATCCGCCTGATCCTATGGTGGCTTGATACAAGCCTTAAATCATGGTCGTAACACACGTGCGCTGATTGGAGAAGATTAGGCGAGAAACTCGGCCTTAGGCTTCTGGATGGGTGTTTTCTGGTGGGTATTGGGTGGAGAGGTGAAGTGAACCACACGAGGGGTGATGAACCTCGTGATAAATCACAACTTAGAAGCTAGGAGGGCTGGTCTCGACTAGGATTCTAAGCGCACAAGTTTTTTTGAGAGAAAACTCGTAGGAAGAAAGTTCTATCTTTATTAATATCAAAAAGTTGTCGAACTACAATGCTGAAGGAGCCTTATTAATATGCTCGGCAGCTTGACCTTCTAGGGTCGACTCAAAAAGAAAATAATTGAAAACTTACAAAAGTGCACAAGTAAAAATTACAAAAAGGAAATAACCGAAAAAGGACTACTACCTTCATTGTTCTTGACTCAAAAATGTACAGAAAAGGCAATTATATAATATGAAAACTTACAATTCATACCTATCGGCCAAGAAATGGAAGGTGGCCGACCTTGTGGCATGCACGCGCCCTCCTAGTCCTCGACTTGGAGTAGGGTTACGAATCTTTGGGCCCTGACCTCTCTTGCCACTAAAGCCCAAGTCTCTGAAGTCCCTTGAATTGTTGAGAAGCCTTTGGACTCTTCTTTGCACTCTTGGCCCAATGTTCCTTGTCGATCATCTTCTAGGAGCTTGTCGATCTACAAGCTGAATTTGTGGAAGATAGCCATTGATCTGCTCCTTGTCATTTCTCCTGGTGGCACCACTGGTGTAAAGACTTCCTCTAGATGCATGTCTTGAAGCTGGTAGCTTATCTGGTCCGAATCTCCTTGTGTAGATGTGGAAATGGTGGTGCAATCGGCTGGGTCGGCTGTACTAGCTGTATTGTGCGAGGTACTGGCCAAAATGTCATTGGAGCTGGCCAAGTTGATCCCGGAGCCGGCGGCGTCACCAATTGGGCCGGCGGTATCATCCACGTCGCCGCCAGTTGGGCCAGAGGTTTGGGCCTCTCCGCTGGAAATGTTGGTCGGTCCGGCCCAGCTGGTCGAAGGCTTGGCGGTACCGCTTGGGCCAGCAGACGCACCAAATGGCCAGGCAATCTCGGGCAAGCTCCCTGGTCAACCAGTCTGGTCTCCTGGCCGTCCATATGACCTGATGGCCCCATCCTCCCTTCCCCCTTCAGTAGGTTTTGTCCTCAAAACTGGTTCATCTACATGGAAAGGGGCTAAATCAGTTACGTTGAACGAGTTAGACACATTAAACTCACCTAGAAGTTTGATCCGATAGGCGTTGTAGTTGATCCTCTCCAGCACTCTGAATTGTCCATCTTCTCTTGGTGCCAGCTTTGAACTCCTTAGGTTGGGGAACCTCTCCTGCCGTAGGTGTAGCCACCTGATGAGGACATCAGGTCGTACATCCAGCCAGGAGACCAGACTGGCCGACCAGGAAGCTTGCCCGAGACAGCAGGACCATCTGGCGCGCCTGCCGGACCAGACAGTACCGCCGGACCCTCGACCTATAGGACCAGACCGGTCAACATCGCCGGCGGAGAGGCCCAAGCTTCCGGCACACTTGGTGGGGACGTGAATGACACCGCCGGTCCCCCTGATGACACCGCCGACTCCGGGATCAACTTGGCCAGTCCTGAAGTCATTCCGGCCAGTACCGCGCACAATCCAGCCGGTACAGGCCATCCAGCCGAGTACACGCACACTTCCACTTCTACACAAGAGGACTCGGACCAAATGAGCTACCAGCTCCAGGACATGCACTTAGAGGAAGTATCTACACCAGTGGTACCTCCAGGAGCAATGACAAGAAGCAGATCAAGAGCACTCTTCCACAAATTCAGCTTATGGGTCGACAAGCTTCTAGAGGAAGAGCAGCTAAGGACAATGGGCCAGAAGAGCAAATTAGAGTCCAAAGGCTTCTCAACAACACAAGGAACATCAGAGACTTGGGCTTTAGTGGCAAGAGAGGTCAGGGCCCAAAGGTTTTTAACCCTACTCCAAGTCGAAGACTAGGAGCAAGGCGCGTGCATGCCACAAGGACGGCCACCTTCCATTTCTTGGCCGTGAGGTGAGTTAAGGTAAGTTTCATTCGAATATATGCCTCTTTCTGTTTTGCAGGGTAGGATCTAGTTGCTTTACATTTTTGAGTCAAGAACATTTTAGGAATAGGTCCTTTTTCGGTTATGCACTTTTGTATCTTTTCCTTTTGTGCACTTTTGTAAACTTTCCTTTTCTTTATTTGTGTCGACCCTAGAAGGTCAAGCTGTCGAGCATATTAATAAGGCTCCTTCCAGCATTGTAGTTCGACAACCTTTTTGATTATTAATAAAGTAGAACTTTTTCCCTACAAGTTTTCTCTCTAAGAATCTTGTGCGCTTAGAACCTAGTTGAGACCAGCCCTCCTAGCTCTAAGTTTGTGATTTATCACGAGGTTCATCACCCCTCGTGTGGTTCACTTCACCCTTCCATCGTTTACCAACCAGAAAACCCCTATCCAGAAGCCTAAGGTTGAGTTTCTCACCTAATCTTCTACAAACAGCCCACGCGCATACATCCTTGAATCAAGGCTTGTATCATTTTGGTATCAGAGCTTAAAGCTCCTAAACCAGGTTGTTTCTATCCTTTTGCTTGTTTTGTTTTGTGTTCTTGCATTAGTTTAAGTCGCATTCAAGAAAAATCAAAAAAATAACCTCAAACTCCAAACCGAGTGCATCTAGCCTCCTACGTGTATCACTAGGGTTTAGATTCACTTTTTGCATTGCATACACGTTTTCCTTTTTGTTTAAGTCATATTTCCTTTATTTTTAAGTCTAATTAAAAAGAAAAGAAAAAGAAAATAGAAAAGATACTAAAAGAATTCGAATTGGACAGCTAGCACAAGTTGTCTAGGAAGTTTCCTTTTTTTCGAATTTCCTTTCTTTAGAATTTTTCCTTTTTGCATTTTTCAAACCACATATAAAAAGAAAACTCTCCTAATAATTTAGGAGCACCCTAATTGTCTTCTTTCTTTGTAGCACACATGGGAGAAGAGAATAGAGACGCAGCTGAAGCCATGATGGCCATGTTCACCACACTCCAAACACAACTCGCATCCATAGGCGAGAGGTTGGAGCGCGTGGAGAGACCAGTAAGATTCCAGGCCATAAGGCACGTGAGAGCTGAGCAAGACCGTCCTGAGGGTCCTGAGTACCTTAGGACACGGCACGAACAGGAGGAACCCCAGCCAGATGGAGATGAGGACACACAACCTCATAACTATCACCATAGGCCGAGAGGACCTCCACGGCAACCAGAGGCAGAAGATGATGGCTTTGAGCCATATGGTCTTCACCAGAGACCAAGAATGCCTCCTAGACATCATGAGGATGGAGATGAACACACCTACAACCGGGTAACTCATCCTGATGTTAAGCTAACTCCTCCAAGTTTTGCAGGAAAAGTAGACCCCGAGGCTTACCTAGATTGGGAGAGAAGAATGGATCATATCTTTGATCACTACAACCAACCAGGACCTAGGAGAGTCTCAATGGCAGTAGCACAACTCACGGACAATGCCCTCATCTGGTGGGATCGTGAGGTATCTGACAGAAGGAGGAAGAGAATGAGACCCGTAGACTCATGGGTCGACATGAAAGACCTCATGCGACAAAGGTATGTTCCACCTTACTTTCATAGGGATTTGCAACGACGTTTTCGTACTCTTAAGCAGGGTACCAGATCAGTAGAGGAGTACTATGAAGAGTTCGAGAGGTTAAGGAACAGATTGGAGCTCAATGATGATGAAGAAGCATTGATGGCACAATTCTTGGATGGACTCCAAGAAAGGATCAGCTGCAAGGTGGAAAGGCAAATCTACAACGACTTCAAGGACTTGTTCCACCTATCTGTGCAAGCTGAACAGCACATCAAACGTAAGAGCCAAGACATCCGCAGCAAGCCTAAGACACCTTGGGCACCAAGCAACATGCCTAAGACAGTGGACAAAAGCAAAAGCGTAGAGATCGAGTCAAGGTTCAAGAGCAAGCCTCCTGAACCCACCCGTGACCAGAGAGAGCCTGGTAAGTCTTCTAACCCTCAAAGATCACGCGACATAACTTGTTTCAAGTGTAGGGGACGTGGACACATCTCAAGGGAGTGCCCAAACAACCGAGTCATGCTGATTACGGAGGCAGGAGAATACGAGTCCCAAGATGAAGAGGACAATGAACCAGAAGGAGAGTACGGTGACATTGAGTACCCTGATGTGGGAGAAGTGCTGGTCACTAGACGTATCCTCAGTGCAATGGTGGATCCTTCAGAGACCATCCAAAGGGAGAACATCTTCCACAGCCGTTGCACAATCAAGGGAAAGGTATGTAACCTCATCATAGATGGTGGTTCTTACACTAACGTTGCTAGTGCGTATATGGTTGATAAGCTAGGTCTAGAGAGGACACGGCATCCTCGACCATATAGACTGAGATGGCTTGATGACAAGGTGGAGCTCAAGATTCATGAGCAAGTCATTGTGCCATTCAGTGTGGGCAAGTACCAAGACCAGGTCGTGTGCGACGTGGTGCCCATGCAAGCTGGCCATCTTCTACTAGGAAGACCATGGCAGTTTGACAAAGAGACCCGGCATGATGGCAGAACCAATCTCTACACCTTCGTTGCATGACAAGAGAAAGGTCAGCCTAGCTCCTCTTACACCTGCCCAAGTACATGAGCTACAACTCCAAATGAGTAAGGAAAAGAAACTTGTCAAGTCTAACTTCCTTATTCAACCTAGTCATGTCCGGAGAGCTTTAGCCTCGAAGGACTTAATGTTACTAATGGTTTTCAAGGAAGTGTTGAGCATAGAACAGGGACAGGTAGAGCTACCTCCTGAAGTAGCAACTCTCCTCAACAAATTCCAGGATGTATTTCCAGAGGAGATACCAGCAGGCTTGCCTCCTTTACGTGGCATAGAACACCAGATTGATCTAGTGCCCGGAGCAGCCCTGCCCAACCGGCCAGCCTACCGGATGAGTCCAGAGGAGTCCAAGGAGCTTGAGAAGCAAGTCAAGGAGCTCCTGGAGAAAGGATATGTTCGAGAGAGCCTCAGTCCATGTGCTGTACCAGTGCTACTAGTGCCCAAGAAAGATGGGACTTGGCGTGTGCGTGGACTGCCGAGCAATCAACAACATCACAGTCAAGTATAGGCATCCAATACCACGGCTGGATGACATGCTAGATGAGCTGAGTGGAGCCACGGTCTTCTCCAAGATAGACCTCAAGAGTGGATACCACCAGGTAAGAATGAAGGAAGGTGATGAGTGGAAGACTGCTTTCAAGACAAAGCAAGGGCTCTACGAGTGGACAGTCATGCCATTTGGCTTGACTAATGCCCCAAGCACCTTCATGCGCCTTATGAACCAAGTTCTTAGGGCGTACATCAGTAATTTTGTGGTAGTTTATTTTGATGACATACTTGTTTATAGTAAGTGCCTACGGGAACACCTCACACATCTTGAGATGGTCCTTAAAACCCTTCGACAAGAAGAGCTTTATGACAATCTCAAGAAGTGCACCTTTTGTACTGATAAGCTTGTCTTTTTAGGTTTTGTTGTGAGTTCACAGGGCCTACAGGTTGATGAGGAGAAGATTCGAGCCATACAAGAATGGGCAACACCAGGAAACATCAGCCAAGTAAGGAGCTTCCACGGACTGGCCAGCTTCTATAGGAGATTCGTGCCCAACTTCGGCAGTATTGCCTCACCACTGACGGCAGTAGTGAAG
>JAEVFF010001387.1:12481-44842 GCA_018901945.1 Pugionium dolabratum | reverse complement strand
GGCTAAAGCTCTCCGGACATTGCTTGGTTGAATAAGAAAATTAGACTTGATAAGTTTCTTTTCCTTACTCATTTGGAGTTGTAGCTCATGTACCTGGGCAAGTGTAAGAGGAGCCAAGCTGAGCTTTCTTTTGTCATGCACAAAGGTGTAGAGATTGGTTCGGCCATCATGCTTGGTCTCTTTGTCAAACTGCCATGGTCTTCCTAGCAGAAGATGGCCAGCTTGCATGGGCACCACGTCGCACATGACTTGGTCTTGGTACTTGCCCACATTAAATGACACAGTGACTTGCTCATGGATCTTGAGCTCTACTTTGTCATCCAACCATCTCAGTCTATATGGTCGTGGATGCCTTGTCTTCTCTAGACCTAGCTTATCAACCATATATGCACTAGCAACGTTAGTGCAAGAACCACCATCTATGATGAGGTTACATACTTTGCCCTTGATGGTGCAACGGCTGTGGAAGATGTTCTCCCTTTGGATGGTCTGTGAAGGATCCACCATTGCACTGAGGATGCGTCTAGTGACCAGCACTTCCCCCACATCAGGGTACTCAATGTCACCATACTCCTCTTCTGGTTCATAGTCCTCTTCATCTTGGGATTCATATTCTCCAGCCTCCGTAATCAACATGACCCGGTTGTTTGGGCACTCCCTTGAGATGTGTCCACGACCCCTACACTTGAAACAAGTGATGTCACGTTATCTTTGAGGGTTAGAAGACTTACCAGGCTCTCTCTGGTCACGGGTGGGTTCAGGAGGCTTGCTCTTGAACCTTGACTCGATCTCTATGCTTTTGCCTTTGTCCACGGCCCTGGGCATGTTGCTTGGTGCCCAAGGTGTCTTAGGCTTGCTGCGGATGTCTTGGCTCTTACGTTTGATGTGCTGCTCAGCTTGCACAGATAGGTGAAACAAGTCTTTGAAGTCATTGTAGATTTGCCTTTCCACCTTGCAGCTGATCCTTTCTTGGAGTCCATCCAAGAATTGTGCCATCAATGCTTCTTCATCATCATTGAGCTCTAATCTGTTCCTTAGCTTCTCGAACTCTTCATAGTACTCCTCTACTGATCTGGTACCCTGCTTAAGAGTACGAAAACGACGTTGCAAATCTCTATGAAAGTAAGGTGGAACAAAACCTTTGTCGCATGAGGTCTTTCATGTCGACCCATGAGTCTACGGGTCTCATTCTCTTCCTCCTTCTGTCAGATACCTCACGATCCCACCAGATGAGGGCATTGTCCGTAAGTTGTGCTACTGCCATTGAGACTCTCCTAGGTCCTGGTTGGTTGTAATGATCAAAGATATGATCCATTCTTCTTTCCCAATCTAGGTAAGCCTCGGGGTCTACTTTCCCTGCAAAACTAGGAGGAGTTAGCTTAACATCAGGATGATTTACCCGGTTGTAGGTGTGTTCATCTCCATCCTCATGATGTCTAGGAGGCATTCTTGGTCTCTGGTGAAGACCATATGGGTCAAAGCCATCATCTTCTGCCTCTGGTTGCCGTGGAGGTCCTCTCGGCCTATGGTGATAGTTATGAGGTTGCGTGTCCTCATCTCCATCTGGCTGGGGCTCCTCCTGTTCGTGTCGTGTCCTAAGGTACTCAGGACCCTCAGGACGGTCTTGCTCAGCTCTCACGTGCCTTATGGCCTGGAATCTCACCGGTCTTTCCACGCGCTCTAACCTCTCGCCTATGGATGCGAGTTGTGTTTGGAGTGTGGTGAACATGGCCATCATGGCTTCGGTTGCTTCTCTATTTTCTTCTGCCATTGTGTGCTACAAGAAAGAAGACAAGTTAGGATGCTCCTAAATTATTAGGAGGGTTTTCTTTTTATACGGAATCGAAAATTTTGCAAAAAGGAAAAAATCTGAGAATTGGAAATTTCAAAGATATGAAGATTTGAGAAAAATGAAACTTTCTTGACAACTTGTGCTAGCTGTCCAATTCGAATTCCTTTAGTATTCTTTCAATTTTCTTTTTCTTTTCTTTTTAATTTAACTTAAAAATAAAGGAAATATGATTTAAACAAAAAAAAACGTGAATGGCAATGCAAAAGTGAATCTAAACACTAGTGATACACGTAGAGGACTAGATGCACTCGGTTTGGAGTTTGATGTTATTTTTTTTATTTTTCTTGAATGCGACTTAAACTAATGCAAGAACTAAAAACAAAACAAGCAAAAGGATAGAAAAAACCTGGTTTAGGAGCTTTAAGCTCTGATACCAAAATGATACAAGCCTTGATTCAAGGATGTATGCGCGTGGGCTATTTGTAGAAGATTAGGTGAGAAAACTCAACCTTAGGCTTCTGGATGGGGGTTTTCTGGTTGGTAAAAGATGGAAGGGTGAAGTGAACCACACGAGGGGTGATGAACCTCGTTATAAATCACAAACTTAGAGCTAGGAGGGCTGGTCTCAACTAGATTCTAAGCGCACAAGATTCTTGAGAGAAAACTTGTTGGGGAAAAGGTTCTATCTTTATTAATATCAAAAAGGTTGTCGAACTACAATGCTGGAAGGAGCCTTATTAATATGCTCGACAGCTGGACCTTCTAGGGTCGACCCAAATAAGAAAAGGAAAACTTACAAAAGTGCACAAAGGAAAAGATACAAAAGTGTATAATCGAAAAAGGACCTATTCCTAAAATGTCTTTGACTCAATAAATGTAAATATTCTAGATCCTACCCTGCAAAACAGAAAGAGGCAAATATTCTTATTGAGAACTTACCTTACTTACCTCACGGCCAAGAAATGGAAGGTGGCTGTCCTTGTGGCATGCACGCGCCTTGCTCCTAGTCTTCGACTTGCAGTAGGATTAGGAATCTTTGGGCCCTGACCTCTCTTGCCACTAATGCCCAAGTCTCTGATGTCCCTTGTGTTGTTGAGAAGCCTTTGGACTCTTCTTTGCACTTCTGGCCCATTGCCCTTAGTTGATCTTCTTCTAGGAGGTTGTCGACCCATAAGCTGAACTTGTGGAAGAGTGCTCTTGATTTGCTCCTTGTCATTGCTCCTGCTGGCACTACTGGTGTGGAGACTTCCTCTAGATGCATGTCCTTAAGCTGGTAGCTTATCTGGTCCGAGTTTCCTTGTGTAGAAGTAGAAATGCTCGTGCACTCGGCTGGATCGGCTGTACCGGCTGGACTGTCCGAGGTACTGGCCGGAATGCCTTCAGGACCGGCCAAGTTGATCCCGGAGTTGGTGGCATCACCAAGGGGACCGGCGGTGTCATCCACGTCGCCACCAAGTGTGCCGGAAGCTTGGGTCTCTCCGCCGGCAATGCTGGTCAGTCTGGTCCTATTGGTCGAGGGTCCGGCGGTACCGCTTGGATCGGCAGACGTGCCAGATGGCCCGACTGTCTCGGGCAAGCTTCCTGGTCGGCCAGTCTGGTCTCCTGGCTGGATGTACGACCTGATGTCCTCATCACTCTACCTGTTCTTTCTCTACACTCAAAATTTCTTTAAAGACCATTAGCAACATTAAATCCTTCGACGCTAAAGCTCTCTGTACATGACTCGGTTGAATGAGAAAGTTAGATTTAATGAGGTTCTTTTCTTTACTCATTTGCTGTTGAAGCTCATGTACATGGGCAAGTGTGAGAGGAGCTAGGCTAATCTTTCTCTTGTCGTGCACAAAAGTGTAGAGATTGGTTCGGCCATCATGCCTGGTCTCCTTCTCAAACTGCCATGGCCTTCCTAGCAGAAGATGGCCAGCTTGCATTGGCACCACGTCGCACACTACCTGGTCTTGGTATCAGCCCACACTGAATGGCACAGTGACTTGCTCATGGATCTTGAGCTCCACTTTGTCATCGAGCCATCTCAGTCTATACGGTCGAGGGTGTCTTGTCTTCTCTAGACCTAGCTTATTAACCATGTACGCACTAGAACCTTTAGTGCAAGAACCACCATCTATGATGAGGTTACATACCTTGCCCTTGATGGTGCAACGGCTGTGAAAGATGTTCTCCGTTTGAATGGTCTCTGAGGGGTCTACCATTACGCTGAGAATGCGCCTAGTGACCAGCACTTCCCCCACATCAGGGTACTCAATGTCACCGTACTCCCCTTCTGGCTCATAGTCCTCTTCATCTTGGGATTCATACTCTCCAGCTTCCATGATCAGGATGACACGGTTGTTTGGGCACTCACTTTAGATGTGTCCGCAACCCCTACACTTAAATCAAGTGATGTCACGTGATCGATGAGGGTTAGAAGACTTACTAGGCTCTCCCTGGTCATGGGTTTGCTCAGGAGGCTTGCTCTTGAACCGTGATTCGATCTCTATGCTCTTGCCCTTGTCTACGGGCTTGGGATTATTGCTTGGTGTCCAAGGCGTCTTAGGCTTGCTGTGGATGTCTTGGCTCTTACGCCTGATGTGCTTTTCAGCCTGGACAGATAGGTGGAACAAATCTTTAAAGTCGTTGTCGATTTACCTCTCCACCTTGCGGCTAATTCTCTCTTGCAGTCCATCCAAGAATTGTGCCATCAACGCTTCTTCATCGTCATTGAGCTCCAGCCTGTTTCTTAGCCTCTTGAACTCTTCATAGTACTGCTCTACTGATCTGGTGTCCTGCTTAAGAGTACAAAAACGTCGTTGCAAATCTCTATGAAAATAAGGTGGAACAAACCTTTGTCTCATGAGATCTTTCATATCGACCCATGAGTCTACGGGCCTCAATCTCCTCCTCCTTCGGTCAGAAACCTCACAATCCCACCAGATGAGAGTATTGTCCTTGAGTTGTGGTACTGCCAGGGAGACTCTCCTAGGGCCTGGTTGGTTGTAGTGATCGAAGATGTGATCCATCCTCCCCTCCCAATCTAGGTAGGCCTCGGGGTCTACTTTTCCTGCAAAACTCGGAGGTGTTAGTTTAACATCAGGATGAGTTACCCGGTTGTAGGCGTATTCATCTCCATCCTCATGATGTCTAGGAGGCTTTCTTGGTCTCTGGTGATGACCATATGACTCGAAGCCATCGCCTTCTGCTTCTGGTCGCCGTGGAAGTCCTCTCGGCCTAGGGTGATAATCATGAGGTTGTGCGTCCTCATCTCCATCCGGTTGGGGCTCCTCCTGTTCGTGCCGTGTCCTAGGGTGTTCAGGACCCTCAGCACGGTCTTGCTCAGTCCTCACGTGCCTTATGGCTTGGAATCTCACCGGCCTCTCCACACGCTCCAACCTCTCGCCGATGGATGCGAGTTGTGTTTGGAAGGTGGTGAACATGGCCATCATGGCCTTGGCTGCATCCTGATTTTCTTTTGCCAGTGTGCTACAAGAAAGAAACACAAGTAGTTGTCTCCTAAGTCGATTAGGAGGGTTTTCTTTTTATAGGAGAATTCGAAAAATACAAAAAGGAAAAACTGGAAAAAAAGAAAAACTTGAAAAAAAATGGAAAGTTTAGAAAAATGGAAACTTCCTACAACTAGTGCTAGCTGTTTTTGGTCGATTTCTTTTGGTACGTTTCTATTTTTTGTTTTGCTTTTTTTTACTTAACTTAATGAGAAATGGAAATATGCTTTAAACAAAAAGAAAAATCGAAAATTGCAATGCAAGAATAAACCTAAATCCTAGTGATGCACGTAGAAGCTAGATGCACTCGGTTTGAGTTTGATGTTAATTTTCTTTTTCTTGAATGCGACTTAAACTAATGCAAGAACTAGAAAAAAAACTAATTAAAGGATAGAAACAACCTGGTTTAGGAGCTTTAATCTCTGATACCAAAATGATACAAGCCTCGAATCAAGGTTGTACGCGCGTGGGCTGTTTGGAGAAGATTAGGTGAGAAACTCGACCTAAAGCTTCTGGATAGGGGTTTTCTGTTTGGTATTGGGTGGAAGGGCGAAGTGAACCACACGAGGGGTGATGAACCTCATGATAACTCACAAACTTAGAGTTAGGAGAGCTAGTCTCGACTATGTTCTAAGCGCACAAGTCTCTTAGAGAGAAAGCTTGTAGGAAGAAAGTTCTACTTTATTAATTATCAAAAAAGGTTGTTGAACTACAATGCTGGAAGGAACCTTATTAATATGCTCGACAGCTTGAACTTCTAGGGTCGACTCAAAGAAAAATAGAAAACTTACAAAAGTACGCAAATGGAAAATTTACAAAAGTGCATATCCGAAAAGGACTTCTACCTAAAATGTCTTTGACTCAAAATGTAAACATTCTAAATCCTACCCTGCAAAAAAGAAAAGGCAAGTATATCATATGAAAACTTACCTATCGGCCAAGAAATGGAAGGTGGCCGACCTTGTGGCATGCACGCGCCTAGCTCCTAGTTTTCGACTTGGAGTAGGGTTACGAATCTTTGGGCCATGACCTCTCTTGCCACTAAAGCCTAAGTCTCTGAAGTCCCTTGAATTGTTGAGAAGCCTTTGGACTCTTCTTTGCACTCTTGGCCCAATGTTCCTTGTCGATCATCTTCTAAGAGCTTGTCGATCCACAAGCTGAATTTGTGGAAGAGCGCCCTTGATCTGCTCCTTGTCATTGCTCCTGGTGGCACCACTGGTGTAGAGACTTCCTCTAGATGCATGTCTTGAAACTGGTAGCTTATCTGGTCTGAGTTTCCTTGTGTAGATGTGGATATGGTGGTGCAATCGGCTAGGTCAGCTGTACCGGCTGGACTGTGCGAGGTACTGGCCGAAATGTCATCGGAGCCGGCCAAGTTGATCCCAGAGCTGGTGGCATCACCAATTGGGTCGGCGGTGTCATCCACATCACCGCCAGTTGGGCTGGAGGTTTGGGCCTCTCCACTGGAAATGTTGGTCGGTCCGGCCTGGCTTGTCGAAGGCCTAGCGGTACCGCTTGGGCCGGCATACGTGCCAAATGGCCCGTCTGTCTCGGGCAAGCTCCCTGGTCGGCCAGTCTGGTCTCCTGGCCGGCCATACGACCTGATGTCCCCATCACCTCTTCATCTTGAGACTTATACTCTCCAGCTTCCGTGCTCAGCATGACTCGGTTGTTTGGGCACTCCCTTGAGATGTGACTGTGACCCCTACACTTAAAACAATTGATGTCACGTGATCTCTGAGGGTTAGAAGAATTACTAAGCTCTCTCTAGTCACGGGGTTTCTCAGGAGGCTTGCTCTTGAACCGTGATTCGATCTCTATGCTCTTGCCTTTGTCTACGGGCTTGGGGCTATTGCTTGGTGCCCAAGGCGTCTTAGGCTTGATGCGTAGGTCTTGGCTCTTACGCCTGATGTGCTCCTCAGCCTGGACAGAGAGGTGGAACAAGTCTTTGAAGTCATTGTAGATTTGTCTCTCTACTTTTCGGCTGATCCTCTCTTGCAATCCATCCAAGAATTGAGCCATCAATGCCTCCTCATCGTCATTGAGCTCCAGCCTGTTCCTTAGCCTTTCAAACTCCTCGTAGTACTCCTCTACTGATTTGATGTCCTGCTTAAGAGTACAAAAACGTCGTTGCTAATCTCTCTAAAAATAAGTTGGAACAAACCTTTTCCTCATGAGATCTTTCATGTCGACCCAAGAGTCTACAGGTCTCAATCTCCTCCTCCTTTGGTCAGAAGCCTCATGATCCCACCAGATGAGGACATTATCCGTGAGTTTTGCTACTGCCATGGAGACTCTCCTAGGGTCTGGTTGGTTGTAATGATCGAAGATGTGATCCATCCTCCTCTCCCAATCTAGATAGGCCTCGGGGTCTACTTTACCTGCAAAACTAGGAGGTGTTAGCTTAAAATCATGACTGTTTACCCGATTCTAGGCGTAGTCATCTCCATCATCATGATGTCTAGGGCGCATCCTTGGTCTCTAGTGATGACCATATGACTCGTAGTCATTGCCCTCTACTTCTGGTCGCCATGGAGGTCCTCTTGGTCTAGGGTGATAGTCGTGAGGCTGTGCATCCTCATCTCCATCTGGGTGGGGCTCCTTTTGTTCGAGCCGTGTCCTAGGGTGATCAGGACCTTCAGCAGGGTCTTGGTTAGCCCTCACGAACCTTATGGCCTGGAATCTCACCGGCCTCTCCACGCGCTCCAACTTCTCGCCAATTCATGCGAGTTGTGTTTGGAGGGTGGTGAACATGGCCATCATGGCTTCGGTTGCATCTTGATTTCCTTCAGTCATCTTGTGCTACAAGAAGAAAAAACACAAGTTAATTTGCTCCTAAGAATCGATTAGGAGAATTTCTTTTATAGTTGAAGTAGAAAGATGCAAAAAGGAAAAATTTTAAAAAAAAGGAAAATCCTAGTAATTAATGTTGCAATTAATGCAAATCTCCTAGATTTCCTTTTGTTCGAATTCTTCTTGATTCTCTTATTTTCTTTTTCTTTTGTTTTTGATTTTTACTTAAATAATAATGGAAATATGCTTAAACAAAAAGGAAAAAAAACAAAGTTGCAATGCAAAGAATGTATTTAAACCTTAGTGATGCACGAAGGAGCTAGATGTCCTCGGTTTGAACTTAGATGTTATTTTTGTGTTTTTTTAATGAAACTTGAACTAATGCACAAACTGGAAATAAGACTAAGTAAAAGATAGAAACAACTTGGTTTTAGGAGCTTTAAGCTCTGATACCAAAATGATACAAGCCTTGAATCAAGGCCGTAACACGCTTGGGCTGCTTGGAGAAGATTAGGCGAGAAACTCGGCCTTAAGCTTCTGGATGGGGGTTTTCTGGTGGATATTGGGTGGAGGGAGAAGTTAACTACACGAGGGGTGATGAACCTCGTGATAAATCACGACTTAGAAGCTAGGAGGGCTGGTCTCGACTAGGGTTCTAAACGCACAAGTTTCTTTGAGAGAAAACTCGTAGGAAAAAAGTACCGTCGGACCCTCGACCACAAGGACCAGAGCAACCAGCATTGCCGGCGGAGAGGCCCAAGCTTCTGGCACACTTGGTGGCAACGTGGATGACACCGCCGGTCCTTCTGGTGATGCCGCCAAATCCGGGATCAACTTGGTCGGTCCTGAAGGCATTCCGGCCAGTACCTCGCACAATCCAGCCGGTACAGCCGATCCAGCCGAGTACACGCGCATTTCCACTTCTACACAAGAGGACTCGAACCAAATGAGCTACCAGCTCCAGGACATGCACCTAGAGGAAGTATCTACACCAGTGGTACCTCAAGGAGCAATGAAAAGAAGCAGATCAAGGGCACTCTTCCACAAATTCAGCTTATGGGTCGACAAGCTCCTAGAGGAAGATCGACTAAGGACAATGGGCCAAAAGTGCAAGGAAGTGTCCAATGGCTTCTCAACAACACAAGGGACATCAGAGACTTGGGCTTTAGTGGCAAGAGAGGTCAGGGCCCAAAGATTTTTAACCCTACTCCAAATCGAAGACTAGGAGCAAGGCGCGTGCATGCCACAAGGACGGCCACCTTCCATTTCTTGGCCGTGAGGTGAGTTAAGGTAAGTTTACATTCGAATATATGCCTCTTTCTGTTTGGCAGGGTAGGATCTAGTTGCTTTACATTTTTGAGTCAAGAACATTTTAGGAATAGGTCCTTTTTCGGTTATACACTTTTGTATCTTTTTCCTTTTGTGCACTTTTGTAAACTTTCCTTTTCTTTGTTTGAGTCGACCCTAGAAGGTCAAGTTGTCGAGCATATTAATAAGGCTCCTTCCAGCATTGTAGTTCGACAACCTTTTTGATATTAATAAAGTGCGAATTTTCTCTTTACAAGTTTTTCTCTCAAGAAGCTTGTGCGCTTAGAACCTAGTTGAGACCAGCCCTCCTAGCTCTAAGTTTGTGATTTATCACGAGGTTCATCACCCCTCGTGTGGTTCATTTCACCTTTCCATCGAATACCAACCCAAAAACCTCTATCCAAGAAGTCTAAGGTCGAGTTTCTCACCTAAACTTCTCCAAACAGCCCACACACATACATCCTTGAGTCAAGGCTTGTATCATCATGGCTCCTGATGGCACCACTGGTGTTGAGATTTCATCTAAATTCATGCCTTGAAGCTGGTAGCTTGGCTGATCCGAGTCTCCTTGTGTAGATGTATAAATGGTGGTGCAATCGGTTGGATCGGCTGGACTGTGCGAGGAGCTGGCCGAGTTATCATCGGAGCCGGCCAGATTGATTCCTGAGCCGGTGGCATCACCAGTTGGTCCGGCGGTGTCATTCACGACACCGCCAGTTGGGCTGGAGGTTTGGGCCTCTCCGCCGGAAATGTTGATCGATCCGGCCCAGCTGGTCGTAGGGCCGCGGTACCGCTTGGACCGGCAGACGTGCCAAATGGCCGGCTGTCTTGGACAAGTATTCTGGTTGGCCATTCTGGTTTTCTGGCCAACCAGACGATCTGATGCCTTCATCATGGCTGGTGCATGGTAGATTTTTTTTAGGCTTCCTTGAGGCGTTAATAATCTCTTATGAGCGCCATATTTTGGTTGCAAGTGAATAAACCAGTTGGTCATTTCACTTGCCATTAACGAATCCAATTGGTTCATATGAAGGCACAGATGGATCCGCCTGGTCTAAGGTATGTTTGGGCTTCTAGAAGTTTTTAAGGGAGCTCCTAGAAGTACCATAATGAAAGCTCTAAATATGGTAAGTCTCGGCAATTCCAGCTTGATGAATGGTGCATGACTTGATCTGACCTGGTTTGGGGTGAGCTCCATTTTGTCGTGTATCCTCTTTGAGTCAAAATTATAGGTCAGTTTTAGTCTTGGCTTGCCGCTTCTTAGTTAATCTTGAATTCATGAAAATACACCCATGTATCCTTTTGCGTATCTTTAACCGTTTTGGTGTTTTTCTGGTCGGTCGGATTGGCTAATTGGCCATAGGTTGGACCAATGACTTCATCAAATAGAGAGTTGTTGGTTAATAGTTTTTTATTTTGAAAAAAAACATCGTGTATCACTATGCGCTTCAATTTAATCGAGGAAGATATATCTTTGGCTAATCATGAATGTGTACTGCAACGTTTTTCGAAAGTCTATACTAACTTTTCCTTCAATATTGTTACATCTGGGAATCTATGAAATCTATCAGTTGGAGACGAAAAAAAGAGTTCTTATATGTACACTGAGTTAATGAATGTTGATTAAACTTAAGTACATATCTTGATAATCCCCATCAAGATGGGGGAATATATGTTGATTAATCTCATCTTAGACATAGATTTCATAAAGGAGTTGGATATAGAGCCTTGGTAAGAGCATCAACAATTTGAAATTCAGACTTGACATAAAAAATTTGAAATGAACCCGAAAAATGGGATCTCTACATGTTTTGTTCTCTCGTGACAATGTGATAATCGATCTCTACTGTTTTGTTCTTTTGTGAAAAAAAAGATTTTTTGCGATATGCAGAGTTGCTGTATTATCACAATATAGGACCGGAACTCTATTAGGGAATACCTAAATCAGTGAGCAACCTGTACAGCCAAATTATCTCACGAGTAGCAAAAAAACATTGTTCTATATTCTGTTTCAGCAAAAGAGCAAGAAACAAAAGGTGGCTTCTTCAATTTCCAAGAGACTAAAAACTTCCCAATGAATATGCAATAGCATGTAAATGATCTTCGAGTATCTAGAAAAGATGCCCAATCGGAATCAGCAAAAGCTTTAACATGAATCAGAATCCGCGGCATAGAAATGTCTCTATCCAATTATTCCTTTGAAATAGTGTAGAATCCCGTGAGCAGCCTGTAAATGGGAATGTCTAGGAGCTTAGGAGAATTGACACAACCTGTTCACAACATATGATAAGTCTGGTTGAATGATTGTGAAATATAGTAACTTCCCAACTAGCCTTTTGTAGGTTTCAACATCAACATGAAGTTCCCCACTATCTGCAGACAATCCAGATGCTAGGATCTATTGGACCTGTATCTTTCAACAAATCAAAGATGTATTAATGTTGACACAAATTTAAAGAAATACTAGCAGGAGAACGAGATATCTCAAGATCCAAGAAGAATTTCACAGGACCAAGGTCACGAAACTTGAAATTATGTTTCAGTTGAGTCTTTAGAGTAGAAATATCATCATTATTTTTGCTGGTAATAAGGATATCGTCAATTTAAACCAACACAACAATGAATGTTGTACCATGAGATTTGATGAAAAATGTATGATACCAATGAGTTTTCTAAAATCCTAGAGTAAGAAGAGTTTCCGAAAATTTGATACCATTGCCAATATGCTTGTTTCAACCCATATATCGATTTTTTTAGACAAAAAACAGCATTCGGCGGAAGATTGTCCCCCTTTCTTGAAGACTATCCAGGAGGAAGATCCATGTATATTTCTTCATTCAGATTCCCATTTAAGAAAACATTGGATATGTCGAGTTGCGTTAGAGACCAATTGAGCTTACCAGCTAAAACTAAAATCACTTTGACAATGAAAAGTTTAGCTATTGGTGAAAAAAGAGTCTAGATAATTGGAAAAAATATGTAGTTTAGTGGTTGTATCACCTCTATATCTATCCCAGAGGTGAGTAGTTCGACTTCACCTTCCCTCGTATGATGAGGTCAAATCTTCGTATGAAAATATTGGGTTATTGGGCCGGCCCGTTATAACCCAAATACACACAAAAAAAACTAATAACGTAAACGTATAAGCATTTAATTGATTATTTTAAACAAAATGAATTAAATAGGAATATTACACAAATTTAATAGAATTACTTGTCATGCCAGTATTACTTGAATTCCGATTCGAATTAATATTTGATCAATTTGTAATATCCTTTTAACTAAAATCGACTATTGAACATATGTTTAGGTCAAGGTAAACTACTCATCATTGTTATGCAAACAAATACTTAAGAAAACTAAAGCACAACGTAAATATAAAAGTATTTAATTGACTATTATTTTTGAAAAATTTAAAGCATGCATTAAACGTGAGAATTCTAGTCATACTGGTTTTCAGTTCAATTTATTAGGTTTCTGATTTGATTTAATAGGTGATATATTTGTAATAAAATGAACATGTTTAGGTTATTGAAAACTAATCGTGACTGGGTTATGTAACGTCTATCGAAAGTCTAACGACTAACTTTGCCTTCAAACTGTGATGTGTGCGAATTTCAAACCTTAGACTACAATGTAAACCTATAGCATTTAGTTTATATATATATTAGAAAAATGAATTTACCTGTCATATCGTTATTACTTAAATAGCCGTTCGAATTAATATTTGATCTATTTGTAATCATCTTTTAAGGTAAATTATTCATGATTCTTAAGATAGTTAAAAGTAAATTATGTCTACAACCCAAGGTAATATGATTGTATAAGTAACAAATCAAGAGGAGGGAGTAAGAAGGGAGAGGGTGAGAATTAACGCAAATACTTTTTTGGGAAAGATTCAGCATCATCGTTGACCCCAAAATTTTTTACAGAAAGCTGGTCCAATATTAGATTTGTTCGTTTGATCGCCGCAAGTGGTTATGGTTCCGGCTGTGGTCAACACAATTACCGCGCCTACTGCATATATTATTCGTTTGTCAGCCGTCGATGATTGTGGTTACAATTAGACCATAGATTTTTAGTCGCACTACTGTTTTAATAAGCGGTCAAAAAAATTGCGACACATAACGTAGCGTCTGACCACTGCATTTGCCACAGATAGCTGCGAAAGCTAAACGAACAACAATGTGCTGCAGCCGAGCCACAGTTTCCTACGACTAATAAACGAACATGACTATTATAAAATTTTTAAAACACAAAAAAAATTGATATCATTTAATCGTATAATCCTTTTATTAAATATATAATATATATATATATATAATCAAAATAATATAAAATATCATCAAAATATACTTTTTAAATAAAAACAATAAAACATGAAATCATTAATACATTACTCATGAAAAATAATATTTCTTACTTTTTTTTACTACAAAATCATTTGTTAACTTCGAATAATTGAGATTTCCCACCAAACTTCGAATAATTGAGATTTCCCACCAACTCGTGTTCTATTTATAAAATAGTTTTTTAAGTAAATTATTTTTCACATAATTCATCTCGTATAATATACTAAATAAAGTTAAGATTGTATAAAAGAAAATAAAATCGTGTCAAATATTTAATGTTCATTAAAAATGGAAAAGGAAAAAAAGGAAATTATGAGATTTGAACCCAACACTTACAAAGAGTTGTATACCAGCTCTAACCACTAAAACTAAAAAAAAAATAATTGAACATTTATGCTTATAAAAAATTATATTATTTGGTGCTTAAAACCTTTGTTTTATGGAATTTAGTCCAAGCTCTTTCTTTACACGTCCAAACCTACATAGATAAAAGGATTTAATAGAAATGCTTAAGGTGATTAATGGTGGTTCAATAAATTTGAAGATAGATACACATTACCAGAATTTGAATTCACCAACTTTTGGAATCGTATGATTAAAACTTGGAAGTTGATAACCTCATGGTGATTTCAATCCGAACTTCATCTAATAAAAAGAATATGGATTCCAGGAAATTTATAACAATCTACAATTACTAATACTAATTGTGTGAATTCAAATACCACCTGGTAGGATCAGCTGACTAGCCATTTGCTGAAATTCCAAAAGATTGACGATGTGTTCGTTCTTGGGTATGATCGCCCCGTTCCATCCGTCGATGGGCCGATCGCTGGCTGATGACCGATCCAAAAATCTAGCTATTTTTCTTTCCGTATGCGATTGGACAGGGCGATCATACGTAATTAGAAAATTTGGGCTCGCTATGCGATTGGTCGGATTGCCAAGAACTTCAGTAAGATGTATGATCTACTCTTCACACCATTGGACCTCCCTTGCTTTTTGTTATTTCAGCTTCCAAAGGGTTTCTTATGTTCAATTCATCAGGGTATTTATCCTCCAAAATTCAATAGAGAATACATTCCCTTTAATGGTTTGTTTCTTGATTGTGCCCATTATGCTGAGCTTAAGAGTGGAGGATCCCAGATCCAAGTCGATCAAACATTTTTCACATCATTTACAGCCCATACGGTAGCTAAAACTGGGTTTTCCAAGATTATTAGATCATTTGGTTCCTCATCCATCTCGACTATAAAAAATCCATAGGGATTATAGAGACGCCAACTTTCACAGGTAGATTTTCCAAGATCCCAATAAAAACTCTTAGACATATCTGCCAAAACCAAAGAGATGCGAGCCTTTTTGAAGTTTGCTAACCCTAGTCTTTAGAAACCATCAAAGGCATTAGACTCAAACTTACTCCAAAATCAATCAAACATTTAACAAAATAAAAAGATCCCATGGTACAAAGAATAGTACAACTGTTAAGATCTTGAAACTTCCCGGTGTAGAGTTTTGGAGTATAACATTGCACTCTTGGTTGACCATTTCTGATGAGGACACCAGATGAAATGGTCGGCCAGATCGTGAAGATGGCCGACCAGAAGGCCTGCCCGAGACAGCCGGCCCGATAGACGACTTGGCTGGGCCAAACAATACTACCGGCCCGATGAGCAACAGGGACGGGCCGACCAACTCCGCCGCCGAAGCGGCCCAAATGGCTGGCTCAACAGGCGGCGACGTGGCCAACACCGTCGGCTCGGCTGGCGATACGACCAGCTCACCTAGCATTCTGGCCGGCTCTGATAACATTTTGGCCAGCTCAACCCGTGGCATAGCCGTCTCACGCGACAACACGGCCAGTTCGAGTTCCATACAAGGAGACTCGGACCAAATCACCAGCCAGCTTCAGGGCATGGACCTAGAGGAGAGCTCTGCCCAAATGGTACCACCATGAGCCATGACAAGAAGCATAACAAGGACACTCTTCCACAAGTTCAGCTTGTGGGTGGAAAAGTTTCTAGAAGACCAAAGACAAGCAATGGGCCAAGAGTGCAACGATCAAGTCAAGGGCTTCTCAACTCATAAAAATGCTCCAAAAGCTTGGGCTCTCGTGGCAAAGGAGGTCAAGGCCCAACGATACATTAACTTACTCCAAATCCAAGACTAGGCGTGTGCAAGCCACAAAATCGGCCACCTTCCATTTCTTGGCCGAAAGGTAAGAAGGTAAGTTTTCAAATTATAAATTGCCTTTCCTGTTTTCCAGGATAGGAACTAGTAGTTTTCCTTTTTGTTGAGTCAAGAACAATTAAGGAGTTGTCCTTTTTTGGTTGATTCCATTTTGTAATTTTCCTTTATGCACTTTTGTAACTTTTTTATTTTTCTTTTGGATCGACCCTAGAAGGTCAAGCTGCCGAGCATATTAATAAGGCTCATTTCAGCATTGTAGTTCGACAACCTTTTTGATAATTAATAAAGTTCGTATTTTCTTCTAAGAGTTTTCTCTACAAAACTCTTGTCACCTAGACCTAGTCGAGATCAGTCCTCCTAGCTCTAAGCTTGTGATTTATCACGAGACCCTTCTCGTGTGGTTCACCTCACTACACCACCCAACACACACCAAAAACCCAACCTAAGAAGCCTAAGGCCGAGTTTCTCGCCTAAGTTTTTTGCAACTTGTCCAAGAGCATTACGGCCGTATAACAAGGCTTGTATCAATTTCCATGCGCTCCTTGAGAATATTTTTATTTTCCATCTCGTCCTGTTTGACCTTTTTATAATTGAATGATTAGTCGTATGGGAGTCGCCCCGTGATTGAGCATATTATGATGTTCATCTTCTTGTAATGCTTTTTGAAGAGTTGCTCTTTAAACCTCCTGGGAAATGGAAGTTTTGGTTTATATGATGGTGGATCATAGGTGGCTCTATCCTCCACATTCAATTACTGAACCTTTAGAGGGACCTTTTCATCTTCCACCAAAATAGGGTTAGCCTTCTTACCATTTGTTTCCTTTGAGAGCTCACTTTCACTTTCTTGCTCCTTTGGCTCGTTTCATCCGCTTGCTTTCTATATGGGAGTTCCTCTTCATTCTTTAGAATGATGGCATGACAATACTCCATTAGTTAAATTTAGGCTTGCTCGGTCGTTTTCCCTTGGGTGCTGACGAAGTGGAGCTCGTTTGTGCTACTTTGTTATCTAGTGCCTTCAAGTAAGATGACAAATATTCATAATTAGCATTGAGTTCCACAAAAGCGCCATCAACCTTGTTGTCAATTTCAGTCACTTTTTGGTTCAATTTCCACGACTCCTTTTGTTTGCCTTTCCAAAAAAAATTTCAAAAGAGTTTTCATCTCATCATCATGAAACGGTTTTGATGAAGGAGGGGCTTGGAGTTGAAGGGGTTGTTGATGTTGGTTGTATTGCATTTTTGGTTTAAACCCTTGAGGTTGAAACTTGGGCCTCGCTACATACTCTTCCTGAAAGCCTTGAACTTTAGGCTTGTAAGGGGGATAGTTTTGATCTTGTTGCTTGTAGGAAGGGTTTGCTTGATATAGTGGATTCTCCATGTTAGTGCTTCGGTAGGAGAAATTGGGGTGATTTCGAAAATCTTGGCTTTACCCCCTTTGGTAACTGGATATTGTCCTCCAATGTAGAACATGTCCTCTTGAATCTCTCAGACCTTGGTTCTTTTTTCTTTATACCCGTAATAAACATAAAAAATTTCAACATAATTGACTTTTTGTTGAGAAATTTATAGTATCCTATCCAGCATATCATTGATCGCTTTCATTTCAGTTTTACTCTCATCTTCATAATTTATTCTTACGTGCAAAGATCAAATATAGTACTCTCCATAATTACCATCACTTTGTACACAATTCTCCACAAGAATCATCCTTCTATCAGATTTTTGCCCAAGAAAATTTCCATTGTTAGTAGTATCCAAAAGCAAGTGAATTTCTGGGAGTACTCTTCAGTATAGAGTGCTCAAGAATGACTCATCCGAGAATCCGTAGTGAAGCATCGTGATGTGTAGCCCTTAAATCGTTCTCATACCTCATAGAAACTTGTATTACCATGTTATATGAAACTCGAGATCTCATTTCTTAACCTTGTAATCTTTGAAGTTGAGAAAATTTAGCCAGAAATGCCCTTTTTGGAGTTATTCCATGAGGTGATGGCTTCTTCTGGCAAGTTCTTATCCCTTTTGTGAACCTTGTCTCGAGAGAGATTGGGAACAAACGCAGCTTGAGAGCACTTTCTAAGATCCCATTGATCTTAACCAGCCCACAAAACCTATTAAAATGATCCAATTGATCAAGAGGATCCTCCATTAGAAAATCATAAAATCACAAAAGTCATGGTGGCAAAATGGTCACAAAATTTTGTGACTGATTTACGTATACTTGTACATCGTATTGTGATGATTGTGGTTGCGGTTGCAGTTGATCATAGATTTTTAGTCGCACTGCTGTTTTAATAAATTATCAAAAAAATTGCGACGCAGAACGTAGCGTCTGACCGCTGCATTTGCCACAAGTAGCTGCGGCAGCTAAACGAACAACAATGTGCCGCAGCCGAACCGCAGCTTCCTACGGCTAACAAACGAACATAACTATTATAAAATGTTTAAAACACAAAAAATTGATATCATTTAATCGTATAATCCTTTTATTAAATATATAAATATATATATAATCAAAATAATATAAAATATTATCAAAATATACTTTTTAAATAAAAACAATAAAACATGAAATCATTAATACATTACTCATGAAAAATAATATTTCTTACTTTTTTTACTACAAAATCATTTGTTAACTTCGAATAATTGAGATTTTCCACCTATTCGTGTTCTATTTGTAAAATAGTTTTTTAAGTAAATTATTTTTCACATAATTCATCTCGTATAATATACTAAATAAAGTTAAGATTATAAAAAAGAAAATAAAATCGTATCAAATATTTAATGTTCATTAGAAATGGAAAAGGAAAGAAGGAAATTATGAGATTTGAACCCAACACTTACAAAGAGTTGTATACCAGCTCTAACCACTAAATCTAAAAAAAATAATTGAACATTATGCTTAGAAAAATTTATATTATTTGGTGCTTAAAACCTTTTTTTATGGGATGTAGTCTAGGGCCGGCTCCGTCGTTACACGTCCAAACTTACATAGATAAAGGGATTTAATAGAAATGAGTAAGGTGATTAATGGTGGTTCAATAAATTTGAAGATAGATACACATTACCAGAATTTGAATTCACCAACTTTTGGAATCGTATGATTAAAACTTGGAAGCTGATAACCTCATGGTGATTTCAATCCGAACTTCATCTAATAAAAAGAATATGGATTCCAAGAAATTTATAACAATCTTCAATTATCAATACTAATTTTGTGAATTCAAATACCTTACCAACTGAATTTTTCAAAACCTAAAACATAAAAACACGCATAAGCTCCTTACACTTTGTCCGACTATTAGAACGATCACAATCATAATTAATCACGTTTTTCCTGCCTAAATCTAATGAAATAAACGTTACATTTGGTAGAATATAACATATACAACGATAGATTTCTTTTTATCTGTGATGTAAAAGGTTATATTAGTCCTTTAAAGTTCCATAAATGTTTGTCTAGAGCACCAACCTTAGCAATAAGCCGAATGGTGTCTAAAGCAATAGTATATTTGTAGACATTATTACATCGTAACTTCGATAAGTTAACACAAAAAGCAAAATATGTTTTTCCAAAAAAACATAGCAATAGTGTAATATTTAGAGTTAGCATGAATGAAGATATCCTCAATGTTTTAAAAATTAATGTAATGGTTGAGGTCTAAAGGACTTATCTTGGTGATGAGAGTTTCGCAGGTTGCATATATCTTGAAATCAAGTTTTGTGCAATGGACAACACTATTGTTTCGTCCAAAATTTTACATTAAAATCTTGTACCAGTTACATTGTTCTTGGAGCACATGTTCGAACCGATCTTTTTTATTTTGGAAATTTTGAACTCTATTTTCTAACTTTGAATATCGTAAATGTAGAGGAAAAACAATTTTTATGTAAACGAATGGTTTTTTTATCTCTTACGACTATAACTTTTAGGACCTAAGTTTTTTTTTATCTCTTTTGAATCTCTGCTATGAAATTGTAAATAGCAATTGAAAAGGTAAAAATGAGAAAGTTCAAAGTTTTAAAAGGAGATTTGGTTGAGAGGAAAGAAGAAACAACAATCTTTTGGCGAAAATAGTTGTCTTTTCAACATAAACGGTATTGGGAAAATGAATAGTGGTAATCGTTGAAAAGATTTTGAGAAATGAAGTAAGAATAAAAAGTGAGGAATATTGAAAATGATTGAAATAATATATTATAATTTTAGTTAGGGCAATTATTTAAAATCATTTTTTTAAGTTTTTGTTTCAAAAATAACATTATTGTTTTAAATTTTTAATACTAACACAAATTTAAAATTAAAATACATTAAAATTTATTTTTAATAGAAAATATTAAACTCTAAATTGGAAAAAAATCCAAATATAATATTTTAAATTTATGTATAATTTATTTAGAATAAAAGTATTTTCATATAATTTTTTGAAACAAAATTTTTTAAAAATATTATTTTAAAGTATTATTCTTTTAATTATTAGAATTAAAAATAAATTTGACCAGAAAAAAATAAATTTAAATTGTTTTAATGTTAAGTGATAACTTATACATGTACATGTTACTTTCGTTGTACGAGTAGAAGGAGAAGTTATCTACTTCGCCTAGCACATGCGATATTAGTTTCAAAAAAAAATATTAATGTTCGTTTGTCAATCATAATTTTTTATGGCTGCCACTGCAGTTGTTGTAAATTATTTTATTCATCTGTCGTAAGTATCTGTGGTCAATCCCACCAGTCAGACGCTAAATCATGCATCGCAATTTTTTGACCGTTTATTAAAAAGAAAAATCCAACTAAAACCCTACGATCCACCGCAACCGTAATCACCAGCGATAGACAAACGAACAATATATGTTGTACTCGCAACCGCAGTATTAACCGTAACCACAGCCACCGGAACAAACGAACAAGATTATGTTTCCATTTTTCTTTTCCTTCTCCACTAAATCATTTAGGTCATCGATATATCTTACTGCCTTCTTCAAATTCAGACGAATTGTCTCCATATTTAGCCAACATTAACGCAATTCTCATGTTTTCATTGTTATCGTATTGAATCCAAATCTTCCTTCAGCTAAGCAAATTCTTACATGATGGCTTCATCCCACCGTTTACAAATGTGACAACATCTCTCCTACACACACAAAGATTATTAATCTCCAATCAACAATCGACTATTAGTAATCATAGAACTTCATTCATTAGACATGTGTAAATTTTCTTTAGATAACTCATTTCTGTGTTAGAAGTATGAAAAACCACTGAACCACTAGAAAAACACTTCGTTGGAATCCTGTAATTTTCGTAACGATGAGCCCTAGAGCTTTTAGACCTGCATAAGTTGTAACATAAGTCATTGTGAAGGTTTATTGGTTTAAACTCTCGGTAAAACAAATTTACAAAAGTAAAAAGGACAAGTGTTTTTTACAAGAGCAGAACAAGAGAACATATGTGGAATCAAGACATTGATTCCTAGGAAGAAAGACAAGGTGCTTTCTCCACTTTTCTGCTAGCACAAGAAGCTCTTCTTTTGAAGTTCTGAAGTCAACTGTAGTACAAGAAGAGGAACGTTTTCTTGAGCAGATTATGTTCTCAAGATGAAGGTACATCAAGCTCTTAAAGAACAAGTCTGAAGCAGCCTCTCAAAAGTCAATTTCTGAGGATGTCAGAATGTGGGTTATTCCTTTTGTCTCCTCTTACGAGCATGTAACATTCTCTCTCTGAAGGAGTATAAAAGAAGCAGAGGAGGGAGAATTGTAGGTAAGAGAAAAGAGACTAAATGAGAAAGGATAGATAGAACAAAATGAGAGCATCTCTTGTAAGGTTCTAAAGGCTCTCAAGAGCAAAGAATACTTAGTGAATTTCCTAGTTAAACTCGGCCGAGACGTAAAGATCAAGTTTATGATCTCGAACTCGTAAATCTCTTGTGTCTTTACTGCTTAAATTCAAAAATAAACAAACACAAAGCAGGAAACTTGAAGTCATAAGTGTATAAAACTCACAAATTGGTATCAGAGCTGAAGGTTCTTCACAAAGGATGACTTCGAGCAGGAAAGACATGGAAAATTTTGATGGAGGTGGAGATTATATGTTGTGGAAGGAGAGCCTTCTGGCTCAGCTCAAGATGCTCGGTTTACGGTTTACTGGAAGGACTTGAAGAAGAGGAGAATACTGAGGCAGAAGGATCAACTGCAGGGACTGCAGAACAAACCTCTGCAACTTCTCCTGAATCAGCTCCTGGGAAGACACCAGACAAGAACCTCAAAGAAAAAAAGGGGTAAAGCAATGTTCTAAAAAAGATCATAAAAAAATCAGCTGCAAGAATGATTTAAATTCTGGACCTGTTGAATTTGGCTAAGTCATTACCAAATTGTATCTACCTGAAGCAAATGTTATACAGCTATAAAATGAGCGAGTGAATGACCATTGAAGAGAATGCAAATGATTTCTCAAAGCTCATAGTTGATCTTGAGAATGTCAAAGTTACAGTTTCATTAAAAGACCAAGCAATTATTTTGCTAATGTCTCTCCCTAAACAGTTTGATCAGGTAAAAGAGACTTTGAAATACTGTAAAACTACTCTCTCATTGGAAGAAATCCACATTGCAATAAGATCTAAAGTACTTGAACTCGGAGCAAGTGGAAAACTACTCAAAAAGAGTTCAGATGGGTTGTTTGTTCAAGACAGAGGAAGACCTGAGAAAAGGGGAAAGTATTTTGAAAGAGGCAAACGCAAATTCAGATCAAAGTCACTTGTGGGAGGCAAAACATGCTGGATCTTTGGTAAGGAAGGACATTTCAAAAGGTAGTGCAGTGTGTGGAGAGAAAGAAACAAACCAAGGGAAAACAAAATGGAAAAAGGAGAGACATCAACAATTATCTCAAGCGTAACGGATGTAGCTGCTTTAATAGCATCAGATGCACTTGTAAGTCTTCCTGAAATCTCTCCTGAAACCTGGATTATGGACACATGCTGTTCTTTTCATATGACCTGCAACAAGGGTTGGCTATTAGACTTCAAAGAGATGGTTAATGGAAAAATCAGAATGGGAAATGATACATATTCTGCTGTAAAGGAAATCGGAAACATCATGAATATTGAACAAAGATGGAAGCACAATACTTCTCACTTAGGTTAGATATGTTCCAGAAATATCAAAGAGTTTGATTTCACTAGGAACCTTGGAAGATAAAGGATGTTGGTTTCAATCAAAGCACGGAACTCTAGAGGTCATGAAGGACAACAAAATACTTTTGACAGGAAAGAGATTTGATACTCTTTACTTTCTCCAAGGGACAACACTCTCAGGAGAAATGTACACTACAAAAAAGACTGATGATACCAAGTTATGGCACAACAGAATGGGACTATTGGTAAAAAGGGATTAGAAGTTTTAGCAAGAAGAGGTCTCCTGAATCATACAAGTGTTAATCATCTAAATTTCTGTGAAGACTGCATCTGTTGAAAGACTCACCGAGTTAGCTTTGGGACTGCAAAACATGTCACAGAAAACAAGCCGGACTACATCCACTCAGATCTATGGGGTTCACCTTCTGTTCCATTGTCTCTTGATAAGTGTCAATATTTTATAACATTCATTGATGATTTTACCAGGAAAACTTGGATTTACTTCATCAGAACCAAAGATGAAGCATTTAGACAATTCAAGGAATCGAATATAATGACTGAAAACCAATTGAGCAGGAAAGTAAAAACACTCAGAACCGACAATGGACTTAAGTTTTGTAACTCAGAATTTGATGTCTACTGCAAGATGGAAGGTTAACAACACATAGAACATGTGTTTACACACCTCAACAGAATGGAATCGCAGAGAGGATGAATAAAAAAAATAATGAATAAGGTTAGATGAATGTTAAGCGAGTATGGAATGGGGAAGCAGTTCTAGGCTGAAGCAACAACTATTGTCGTAGTCTTAATCAATAAAAGTCCTTGTTCTTCTATAGAATTTGATATACTAGATGAGAGATGGACAATTCATCCACCAGACTATAGAACACTGAAGAGATTTGGATCAATTGCTTATGTTCATTCAGATCAAGGATAACTGAACCCAAGAGCTAAGAAAGGTGTGTTCTTAGGATATCCAGTTGGAGTGAAAGGATTCAAAGTCTGGCTGTTAGAAGAAAAAAAATGTGTGGTATCCAGGGATGTGGTATTTCAAAAAAATGTTATGTTCAAGGATCTGAAAGTGTAGAGTTCAGAACAAAAGGAAGAAATGAAAAGGGAACTAGAAGTTCTCAACACTGATCTGAAGGGAATCAAGGATTATGATAACAGTGAAGCGACAAAAGAAAACATAAGAAAGTCTCCAGAGTCATCAGAAGAGAATCACATAGTTGATGAGAATGAATAAGAGAATGAGTCCGAGGATTAATCAGATGAAGAGAATCTTGATGACTATCAGTTAACTAGAGATAGAGTTTGAAGAAACATCAAGCTCCCAAAAGATATGATGAAGAGCTAAATCTAGTGGGATTAGCTATGGTGACAACAGAAGATGGAGAAAACAGTGAACCAAGAACATACCAAGAAGTTGTTCTCAGTACAGATAGAGCAGATGACAAAAAGCAATGGATGAGGAGATGAAATCTCTCATCAGAAATGATACTTGGTCTTTGGAAAGAAATCTACATCAACCAGAACAGTTGGATGCAAATGGATTTATAAGAGGAAGGCCGAGATTCCATAAGTTGAACCTCCAAGATACAAAGTTAGGATTGTTGCAGAGGGTACTCTCAGAAACAAGACATTGATTACCAGGAGATTTTCTCTCCTATAGTCAAACATGTATCAATTCAATTTCTTCTGTCAATTGTGCACTTTGATCTAGAATTAGAAGAATTGGATGTTAAAACAGTCTTTCTTCATGGAGATTTAGATGAAGAAATACTCATGGATCAGCCAGAAGGATATGAATCAAAAAGACCTTATGATCAAGTTTGTCGTCTCAAGTAATCACTCTATGGTCCGAAACAATCGTCAAGGCAATGGAACCAGCGATTTGATACATACATGGAAACTCAAAACTATTTAAGGAGCAAGTATGATCCATGTGTCTATTTCAAACAACTCACTGATCTAACATATATGTATCTGCTCCTATATGTTGATAATATGTTGATAGCTGCAAAGAACATAGATGAGATATAAGAACTAAAGAAACAGCTCAGTCAAGAATTCGACATGAAAAATCTTGGACCAGCAAAGAAAATTTTGGGCATAGAAATCAGGACAGACAGAACCAGAGGAGTATTAGAACTGTCACTGGAAGAGTATGTCAATAAGGTTTTGAGACAATTCAGAATGGATCAATGCAATGAAGTAAAGACACCACTTGGTGCACATTTCAAACTCAAGGCTGCCACATAAAAAGAACAACAAGATCAGGTTGATTTCATGAGGTCAGTTTCCTATCTAAATGCTATTGGAAGTATAATGTATTTGATGATTGGAACAATACTCGACTTGGCATACACAGTAGGTGTAATCAGCAGGTATATGAAAAAGCCAACTAAGGATCATTAGCAAGCAGTAAAATGGGTGATGAGATATATGCAGGGATCAAAAAAATGTTTGTCTTCAGTTCAGAAAAGAAGGAAAGTTTGATATAAAAGGCTATTGTGACTTGGATTTTGTAACTGATCCAGATAAAAGGAGGTCAGTTTCAAGTCGAGTCTTCACAATTGGTGGAAATACAGTCAGTTGGAGGTCATGTCTTCAATCTGTTGTTGCACTTTCTTCTACAGAAGCTGAATACATAATCCTAACAGATGCAGCTAAAAAAACAATATGGCTGAAAGGACTAGCTGAAGAATTAGGATTCAAACAAGAAAATGTTGACATAATGTGTGACTTCCAAGTGCCATTGCATTGTCCAAAAATTCAGTCTTTCATGAAAAGACTAAACAAATAGATGTGAAAGTCTATTTCATAAGAGAGAAAGTGACAGAAGGAAAGATCGAAGTGATTAGGGTATCTACAGTTTGGAATCTTGCAGACATTCTAACTAAGATTGTTCCAATAAGCAAACTTTCTGATGCGATGAAGCTGCTTAGATACTCAAATCTCTGAAAATACAAAAGATCCAAGGATGGAAATACATTAGCTAAGTAAAAAAATCCACGAGTTTGGCTTTTAACAAGGAACACAATAACAAGAGAATATTTGCCATATTGTCTTTCAAACAGACATAATTTCAAAAAAAAAAACTTAATTTTATAACTTTTGAAAATGCAACAGAATTGGAAATAAACAAAATGTAAACAAGCCAAAGAAGAAAAGCCAAAAAAGAAAAAAAATATATGAGGATATAAACAAAATGAAAACAGTTTCAAAATAGTAAAAAAGAAGAAGTGGATTTTGATGCAAAAACGAAACAGTATCAAGAAAGATCAAGACAGTTTTCTTAAGAAGAAAAATAAAAATTCCATGTTGGATGCTACAATCGCCAAGTATAAAAAGGAGATTGGAGCATTCAGGAAAGACATCCAGAAATCGAGCACACAAGAATACTTTTTAAGGGTTTTCTGGTGAATTGGTGAGAGTTTTGTAAGAATTAGAGAGTTTTCTGTTTTGGTTCACTTGAGCAAGAAAGAGTCTCCTCTGTCGTGAACAAAACAAGTAAGAGTAGGATATCTTGGGTAGACTAGGAATCGTTTGGAGACAATATACATGGATAGAGTTATGTAACTGCCAAAGGTTAAATGTGATTTGTTGTAATCAACTTAACAAGATTTTAGTTAATAAAAACTATCTTTTGTGAAGTGGTTTCTGTTGAGCTTCTACACTAACAATTTGTATCAGAGCCTTTCATCTGGTAAGAAACATTGTTCTTTAATTATAAAACAGGTGAGATTCAGGGGCCATAACATGGAGAACATGCAACACTTCACTTCGGTAAAACCTCTGTTACTAGAAGCAGAAAACTTTGGTTGGTGGAAAATTCAAATCAAAGCCTTGATCAAAGGAATAGATGAAGATGTTTGGACAGTCGTGGAAGAAGGCTGGACAGAACCCATGATCAAGACAGAAGATGGAAATCTAAAACCCAAACCAAAAAGGGGCTGGACAGCTGAAGAGAAGATCATGTCCAAATATAACTCCAAAGCTATGGCTGTGATCTGGACTTCTTTAACCAAGGACCAATTCGAAAGGGTACAAGGATGCGCAACAGCAAAGGAAGCATGGGACTCCCTACAGACATCATATGAAGGAACCAGCAACGTGCATCGAACTCGCATTGATATGTTGGCATCGCGGTTTGAAACTCTCACTATAGGAGATGATGAATCAATTGAAGGATTTAGCGGCAAACTCAGTTCAATTGCTAATGAAGCCATGGTGTTAGGAAAAAAGTATAAAGACAAGAAGCTGGTCAAAAAATTCCTCCGCTGTCTTCCAGACAAGTTCGAGGTTCACAAATCAGCGATCGAAGTCTCCTTAAACTTAGATGAAATGAGATTCGACCAGGTTGTTGGAATGATGTAAGCTTATGAACTGGAACAGAATAATAAGAATCTGACAAGGAGCAAAGGTATTGCCTTAACAGTCAGCCAAAAAGAAGATCAAGATGAATGTCTCGAGGAATTAAGGTTAGTATGATTGTGAGGAAATACTTCAAAGCTGGAGAAAGGGCAAAGGAAAGTAGCATTCAATGGACCTAGAGGAGACAATGAAGCTAAGCCTAAGAGGTCTTTCAAGAAAACAGACGTCAAGTGCCATGAATGTGAAGGGATTGGACATTTTAAGGCAAAATGTCCAACTGTCAAGAAACAAGAGAGTCCAAGGTGCAACGAATGTAAAGGCTATGGTCACGTAAAATCAGAGTGTATTGGGACCACAAGAAGGAAGGAAAAGTCCTTTGTGAGTTATGATGAATCAGACTCTTATGATGATGATGATCAAGATTCAGGTGATATGCTAAACCTCATAGCATACTTGGGTGTAATAGATGAAGAAGCTGAATCAGAATAAGAAGAACTGGAACTTTTGCTATATGATGAGAACAAGATCCTGTGTGAATCCATTGTGAAGATTTGAGCAGAAAACGAAGCCTTAAGTTTGGAAAAACAACAATTGACAAAGGAGAAGCAAGATCTGGAAAAATGTCAAATTTGATGAAGGAGAAACTGATCAAAGAACGTGAAAAATCAAAAGAAGTAGATGGAATGCTAATAGAAGAACTAAGGAATATCAAGATGCTGAGCAAAGGAACTCAGAATCTTGACAAGATTCTTTCTGTTGGTAGAACCAGTCATACAAATTGGGGACTCGAATACTCTGGAGACACGATGAATAATGATACCAGGTTTGTCAAAGCTCAAACAAGGCCAGAATGTCACAGAAGGGAGGAATCCAGAAGTATTAGTAGGAGAAAACTATGTCAGTTGGGGTGCAGGATACTCTAGATACGCCCTGAACAGGAGAGCAAGGCCAGAACATCACAAAAGAATGACATCAAGAGTCAACATGAGTAACTCAAGACATAATCGAGGCTGGTTGTCCACACATGCCAGATATCCTGTAAGACACACTCCACATCGAGAGGTGGAATGCTACTACTGTGGAAAAATGGGGCACATCAAGTCTCAATGCGTTCAATTACAGAACAGGATTGGACATTCTTTTAGAGATAATAGATACTAGTTGGATCAAAGGAAGTATAATCAGGCATGGGTAAAGAAGCAAGACCTATATGCCTATGCTGCTTACACTACAGGAGAATCATTGAAACATGTAGATTCAGTCTGGTATTTCGATAGTGGTTGTTCAAGACAAATGACTAGATCACGGAATAACCTATCAAAGGTGGACCAGACAACAGTAGGAAAAGTGACCTTTGGAGATGGAGCAAAGGGAAAGATCAAAGGTAAAGGAAACACAAGAGACACAACAGCTCCAGAATTTGTCTGTGGACCCTGTGCTAAAGGGAAACAGGTCAAGATACACCATAAATCGGTTCTGGATGTACAGACAAAAGAACCCTTATATCTAATTCATATGGATTTGATGGGGCCAATTCAGATGGAAAGTATTGCTGGGAAGAAATACATCTTTGTATTAGTGGACGACTTCACCAGGTTTACATGGGTAAGGTTTCTGAGAGAAAAGACAGAAACATTTGAGATTTTCAAGATCCTAGCTCTGCAGTTGATGAATGAAAAGAAGTGTACAATCAAAGTCATCAGAAGTGATCATGGCAGGGAATTTTAGAATGAGTTGTTTGACAGATTCTGTAGTGAACAAGGAATATTTCATCAATATTATGCCCCCAGAACACATCAGCAGAATGGAGTTGTCGAGAGAAAGAACAGAACTCTTCAAAAGATGGCCAGAGCTATGCTGCATGGCAATCAAGTGGCTAAGTATTTTTGGGCTGATGCAATCAGTACAGCATGTTATGTGATAAATCGAATGTACATCAGAAAAGGAACCAGTGTGACGCCATATGAGCTCTGGAAGGGAAAGGCTCCAAGTGTAGGGTACTTTCACTGTTTGGGTGTGTTATATTCTCAACGAAAGAGATCAGTTGGGAAAATTTGACTCAAGGAGTGATGATGATGTCTTCTTAGGGTATGCAGGATCAAGTATTGCTTACAGAGTGTACAACAAAAAATTGAAGACAATCTAGGAAACAGGGAATGTTGTGTTCAATGAAGTATCCTCTCAGGGGGTTGCTCTTTAAACTTGTTGACAACAGTCCTGATCAGACTACATCAACTCAACAAGAGATAATAGAGGAAATAGATTCTAAGTCCAATTCAGATACCGACTCAGCTGATGAGATCAGACCACAAGTGCACCGAAATCACTCTGAGAAAGACGTGATAGGAGAAATCAATGGTGAACGAATCACATGAAAAAGCACATTGACTTCAAAGAAATGGTTAGCTTTGCCTATTTTGTGTCTGTTGTAGAACCCAAGACCTACAAGGAAGCCCTGCAAGATGAGTACTAGATACGATTGATGCAAGAAGAGTTAGAACAATTCGATTGAAGTGATGTATGGACTCTAACACCTAGACCAGCAAACGTGAATGTAGTTGGAACCAAATGGGTATACAAGAACAAACGAGATGAACATGGAAATGTTGTACGAAAAAAGCTCGATTAGTAGTTCAACGATACTCTCAAGTGGAAGGCATCGATTTTGATGAAACATTTGCACCAGTTGCCAGGTTAGAATCCATCAGATTTCTGCTAGGTATTGTAAGAATATTGAGATTATAGAGGAGAAATGTGAAGAATTGAATCTAAAAACTCAAAGAGAAGTATGAGAAATGACTTAGACTTATGGAGAAGAATCTCCTAAGAGTATATTATACATTGAGTCTTTACAGCCCTTTTATAGAGGATTTACAATGTGAACACAAAAGAAAACGAATTCAAACTTGTGGATGAGTTTGAATAGAGGAGGAGCCTGTCAACAACCAATGAGAAGAGAGGAGACAGCATGGGCATGACTGTTTGGTGTGGTTGCCAAGACTGTGTGCAGCATGGGCATGACTGTTTGGTGTGGTTGCCAAGACTGTGTGCAGCATGGGCATGACTTTTTCACCTTGATTCTTCTCCCAAGGTAGCTATTTAACCATTTCAACCATGTGGTTAATAATAACCCATCCTTTTCATTTCCCTTGTTATTCAAACTGAATTTTCGTGCTCACACTTGCCTTGTAGGTCAAGATAGGTCTTATTTTATTTTCCTATGTCAATACTCCCCCTCAAGCTAAAGACTTTGGAATCACCCTAAAGTCTTAAGCTTGGGAACCCAAGGCAACACCTCATTAAAAACTTTATTAAGGAAAACCACTTGGGACAAAACCTTAATAAGGGAAAAAGAGTGTGCTGCTCTTGGATTAGGAGACCCTTGATCATGGGTGTGATAAATCAACAAGCCCAAGTTTGCTAAAGATGTTCTTGCAAACTTTGAGACTTGCTGCCTTTGTGAAGATGTCAGTTAGTTGGTCTTCACTCCTTGTATAACATGGCAGAATGGTTCCATCTTGAACTTTCTCCCTAACCTTATGGCAATCGATCTCTATGTGCTTGGTCCTCTCGTGAAACACTGAGTTGGAAGCTATGTGAATGGCTGCCTGATTATCACAATGGAAGGTAATTGGCCCTGGTTGTGCAATACCGAAATCTTTCAAGAGTGCTTTGAGCCAAGTTACTTCATTTGTCAGCTTCCTCATAGCCCTATATTCTGCTTCAACACTAGAACATGATACCACCTTCTGCTTCTTAGTCTTCCAAGTGACTAAGTTCCCACCAACGAAGGTGCAATACCCAGTGGTTGATTTCCTATCCACCCTATCACCAGCCCAATCCGCAGCACAATACCCGACAATCTCAGTGTTCCCATTCTTGCCCATCCATATACCTTGACCAGGAGATCCTTTGATGTATCTAAGGATCCTTTCTACCATGCTCCAATGATATACAGTAGGTTTTTGCATATGTTGACTTACTTGATTCACAGCAAAACACAAGTCTGGTCGTGTGAGGGTGAGGTAGATCAGCTTCCCAACTAGTCCCCTATACTGAGAAACATCCTTAAATAACTCATCAGCTTTCTCCCCCTTTCCGTTGACCTTGTAGCCATCTTCAAGAGGAGTTTTGGCCGGTTTAGCCCCAAGCTTTCCCGTGTCTGTCAACAGATCAAGAGCATACTTTCTTTGGGATAGAAAGAGCCCTTCTTGAGACCGACACACTTCAATACCCAAGAAGTACTTCAACTCTCCAAGATCCTTGATGTCAAATGATCTGTTTAAGAAGGCCTTTGTGGACTGAATTCCTTCCTTATCATCTCCTGTGATGATAAGGTCATCCACATAAACCAAGACCGCCACGATTCCTTTGGAGTTTTGACGAGTGAACAAAGTATGATCTGAATGGGATTTCCTAAACCCATTATCAGTAAGTGTGGAGCTTAATTTGTGATACCAGGCCCTTGGTGACTGCTTCAACCCATATATTGCCTTCCTAAGTCTTAGAACCTGTCCCTCTTTGCAAAGATCTTCAAGGCCTGGTGGTGGAGTCATATACACTTCCTCTTCAAGTTCTCCTTGTAGGAATGCGTTCTTGACATCCATTTGCCATAAGTCCCAAGTCAGATTCGTAGCTAGTGAAAGAACAACCCTTACAGTGTGTAGCTTAGCCACCGGTGCAAATGTATCAGTATAGTCCTCTCCATATGTCTGAGTGAACCCTCTTGCAACTAGACGTGCCTTGTACCTTTCTATGTCCCCATTGCTCTTATTCTTGATGGTGAACACCCACTTGGAACTCACAGCCTTCTTGCCTTTGGGAAGTTCTTGTATATCCCATGTATGATTCCTTTCAATAGCTCCCTTCTCATCTCTTACTGCATCTAACCATTCTTTCTTGCTCTCAGCTTCTTCATAAGTCCTTGGA
>JAEVFF010001387.1:0-11088 GCA_018901945.1 Pugionium dolabratum | reverse complement strand
GCCCTTTTATAGAGGATTTACAATGTGAACACAAAAGAAAACGAATTCAAACTTGTGGATGAGTTTGAATAGAGGAGGAGCCTGTCAAAAACCAATGAGAAGAGAGGAGACAGCATGGGCATGACTGTTTGGTGTGGTTGCCAAGACTGTGTGCAGCATGGGCATGACTGTTTGGTGTGGTTGCCAAGACTGTGTGGTGTGGTTGCCAAGACTGTGTGCAGCATGGGCATGACTTTTCCACCTTGATTCTTCTCCCAAGGTAGCTATTTAACCATTTCAACCATGTGGTTAAAATAACCCATCCTTTTTCATTTCCCTTGTTATTCAAACTGAATTTTCGTGCTCACACTTGCCTTGTAGGTCAAGATAGGTCTTATTTGATTTTCCTATGTCAATAGGTATGGCCTGTTTAATGGGATTCAAACTGCATCAGATGGATGTCAAGAGCGCCTTTCTGAATGGTATTCTTTAAGAAGAAGTTTATGTGGAGCAACCAAAGGGCTTTGAAAATGCTGATAACCCTCATTATGTTTTTAAACTGAAAAAGGCGTTATATGGTCTGAAGCAGGCAACCAGGAATTGGTATGACAGAGTGACATTATTCTTGATCAACCAAGGATAACACCGTGGAACAGTTGATAAGACCTTATTCATATGAGAAGACAGGACATGATTTATGGTGGTCGAAATTTATATGGATGACATTGTGTTTGGCACAACAAATCAACATCTGATTGAAACGTTTGTCAAAAATATGACAGAAGAATTTGAGATGAGCATGGTAGGAGAATTAAACCATTTCCTTGGGCTTCACATTCAATAGTTCGAAGACCACATCTTTGCTTCACACAGCACATATGCCAAGAATCTTGTGACACGATTTGGACTTGATCAAAGCAAACCCGCAAAAACTCCCATGGGGGGTAAATACGAAGTTATCCAAGGATGAGAACAGTGAAGATGTCGACCCTAAACTTTACCGTGGAATGATTGGGAGTCTTCTGTATCTCACTACCAGTTGTCCTGATTTGTGTGTCAGTGTTAGAATCTGTGCTCGGTATCAAGCCAAACCCAAATTATCTCACCTTCAAGCAGTATAGCGAATCATTAAGTATGTGAAAGGAACCAAGAATTTGGGTATTCTATACAGCAAAGAGACGAATCAACATCTTGTTGGTTACTGCGATGCTGACTGGGTAGGGTGTCTAGATGATCGCAAAAGCACCAGTGGAGGATGTTTCTTTTTGGGAAAAAATTTGATCTCATGGCACAGCAAGAAGCAGAACAGCGTATCTCTGTCTACTGCTGAAGCAGAGTACATTGACCTTGGAAGCTGTTGCACGCAGCTGTTGTGGATGAAACAAATGGTTGTTGATTATGGTATGGATTATAATCTTTACTCATTCACTGTGATAATGAAAGTACAATAAACATTGCCAAGAATCTTGTTCAGCATTCTCGAAAAAAGCACATAGATATTAGACATCATTTTATTCGTGATTTGGTAGAAGATAAGCTAATCGAGATTGATCACGTGAATACAAATATGCAACTAGCTGATATGTTTATAAAACCATTTGATTTTAGTATATTTATAAATCTCTGGAAATCTATTGGTGTTTGTGAACTCTAACATTGTGTGGTGAGTTGATTTGATCTAAGATAGGGGCAGATGTCGAGACACGTTAGGCACATATTCTGTCCAATTACTCCAGAACTCTTGAAGTTAATGAAAAATAGCTGCCACTCATGCCGTCCTATGTACGTTAGTGACTGAGTTGTTCTTATCAAAATGAGGTCAAAGAGCTAAGGACGGAATGTATGAGATTCTTTGTATTGAAGTATCTCTCAACACTCTCAGTTATCTGAGAAGTCAAGTGATGGTAACTTTTGAGTTGATTGTATCAAAAAAAAAGAGAGAAAAAGAGAATGAAAAAAGGAAAAAAAGGAAAAGAGAGGGAACATTGAATTATTCGAAACATATGTTTGCACCAAAACAAGATCCTCGTGTTTGGATGTATCAGTTCAGGGGTTTGTATTTTAGTTTTCGCCTGAACTGATCAATGATTTGTTTGGGTTGAGCTCGCTTGTTGATGCTGCTTCAGTGGACGAAACAACATAACCCTCTGACGATGAGTTGGCTGCCTTCATGAGTGGTGGTGCTATCACGAAGTGGAGCTCTCTCCTTTCGTCTCACTTCGTGTCTGATCTTGCTGTCTTGTTCACGATTTGCTGTCATAACTGGGCACCTACTCAGAATGGCGGCTATCCCAACCCAAAAAGAGCTCGTTTGGTGTATAAGGTTGTGAATCGTGTGTCTTTTGATTTTGGTCGCCTCGTCTTTGAGCATATTCTTCAGCTTGCTCGCAATCCTGCCTCGAAGTTCCATCTGCCTTTTCCCAGTCTGCTGTTCCGACTGCTGAATGTTCAACATCCCATTCCTTTCACTGGGAAGGTTCCTCGGGTACGCCAGTTTTGTTACACAAACTTGGGTGGCTTCGTTACTCGGCAAGCTTCTAGTCTTCGGCTACCTTATCTCCTGCCGAACGTCATACGTTTCAGGCTGCCATTCAGCTGATGCAGCGCCTGCTTCACCCAGGTATCCTTGTTTGTCCTATTCCTCTCTTGGTTATGTTGCTTTGCTTTCTGATGGTTTTATCTTAAGTGTGCACTCAAGCAGGGGTAGATGACGGTGATGATGATGAGGATAATAAGGATTAGAAGAAATAGGATTAGATTATGGGGGAGCAAGTAGTGTTGTTGTTTTTGGTTGTGTTTTTATTTTGTCTTGAATCTCTGAAGATCATGTGGATTATTTACATCAAGTGGATTTGTTTTGTGTGTGTGAACAAACTGGTTATCTTTTCAGAAATGGTCAAGTATTTAGGATTCTACTTGCTATATGTTGAATTGTTCTATCTTGTGCAAATGTTGTGTGTATGAGCTTTTTGAATCGGGTTGCTTGAATATCACATTAAATTAAAAAGGGGAAGATTGAAGATGCAAGTAAATTGGAAATAAGCAAAATGGAAACAAGCCAAAGAGGAAAAGAATATGTGAGGATAAAAGCAAAATGGAAACAGCTTCAAAACAGGAAAATGAGAAGTGAATCTTGATGCAAAAAAGAAACAACATCAAGACAAATCAAGACAGTTTCCTTAAGAGGGAAAAGGAAAATTCCCTGTTGGGTGCTACAAACGCCAAGTATAAAAAGGAGGTTGGAGCATTTAGGAAAGGCATCCAGAAATCGAGCACACAAGAATACTGATTAAGGGTTTTCTGGTGAATTGGTGAGAGTTTTGTAAGGGTTAGAGAGTGTTCTGTTTTGGTTCACTTGAGGAAGAAAGAGTTTGTTTTGTCGTGAATAAAACAAGTGAGAGTAGAATATCTTGGGTAGAATAGGAATCGTTTGGAGACAATCTACATGGGTAGAGTTGTGTAACTGACAAAGGTTAAATATGATTTGTTGTAATCAACTTAACAAAATTTTAGTTAATAAAAGATATCTTTTGTGAAATGATTTATACACTAACAATTTCTTTTACTAAAAAGATATGTTTGACAAATTATGTGTAAATATGTCATTCATTAACAACTCTACTTTCATATTCTCTCTATGATTATAAGCAGAACTGTTTAACGAATGAAATATTCGTAGACATAACGAATGATTCTACCAAGCATGTCAATCATGTCCGATATGTGAACAACCTATATGCAGAGGTTATATACACATTAGGCTTGTACTAAATAACGAGTATAAAATCAAATATTATTAGGTTTTTCAATAGTTCAATTGTTTGCTGTCGAGTAGGCTCAATCTTATATTTATCTCAACATGGACGAACCCTCATATATGTCTTCTGAATTTTGTTCCGTTTGCGTTAGTAAACTACCAAACATGTCTAGCTTTGTTTTCTAAGTAATCGCTAATAAAATTTTCTCAGAAGTATAAAGTATTTATAGTTTAAATTGTTGAACAAACGGTTACTTTTTCATTCAGCATGTTAGTTGTCATATAGCAGGCCTTGTTTGTTGCCAAAAAGGTATGAAGATATGTGCAATTCACCCTTGCTTCAAAAAGTTCCATGTCCAAATGCAGAATTTAGTCGCTCCGAAGGAATTTTTTATCATGAAATATCTAGGTCAGGACAAATAATCCAAACCGAATTAATCGAACCAAAACAAAGATTTCGGTTGGTATTTAGGTATAAAAAAATAACCGAACAGATATTATTATGTAAAACCATGGTTATTGGTTACTAACCGAAATCGAACATAAAACCAAAATAATATTCAAAAAATTAAATCATTTTTGGTTATTTTCAGTTATTCGAACATATTTCAGTTATTTTCGTTTATTTTTTTGTTACTTTTAGTTATTTTCGGTTATTTTTTGTTATTTTTGGTTATTTTTGGTTATTGTAGTTATTTTGGTTATTTTCGGTTAACCAAATTTTTTTCAGTTATTTTTAATTTTTAAATTTAATAACCAAACTGACCAAAACCGAGATATAATCGAACCAAAAAAAGAATCAAAATATAGAAATAACGGAATGGATTTTTAATTTTATCAACCGAAAAAACCGATACCAAAAATAATCGATCAAAACCGAACCGAATATCTGAATGTACTGACTTAGAAATATCAACATATGCATAGAGATGTGGCGCATTCACCCAATATGTGTATCTTTTTATAAGTTGATATTTCATTGGCTCATATCGGGATCTATATGACCAAAACGTCAATGAACACCATGAATCCTTGAAAATGTTTGAATTTGGAACGACCAAGATTATTTGTTTCAAAAGTGGTGATAGTGTAGTTTGTATTGAAAAATATGCAAAAAGAATAGGAACTTGTCATTTTCGAGTGTTTATGGATGGAGCCTTCGCAACATTATATGTTAGTTGTATTTCACCAAAAGTCCCGCAAATGGAAACTTCTCCTTGAGCTTTATCATGAAAACAACAAGTGGTTCTTTTTGTTATGAGTTAAAGAAAATCAAAGGAGTTCATGTATTTAGAGGTGAAGTATCGGCTAATGATTTTATTGTTTCCTAAATGAGTGGGACATGTTGAGAACTTGAAAATTTGAATCAATCAGGCGAATTAATCATGTATACAAAAAATTTGTGTTTCCTATAGATCTCTTTGTTTCTTAGCCTTTCAATGTTATACAAAAAATTTGTGTAACTTTTGCAAATTTGACTACTATGCAGGTTATCCAATAGTATTTTCTTGGATTTTGATTTTTGTTTCGCTTTCTCTTTTGTGATTGTCTTCAATTTCTCATATTTTACTTTTCGATTTTCTACAATATTTCTCGGCAATTCATCTTCATATTAATATCAGATGTAGTCTTTGCGAAAATATCCACATTAGTTTGTGGACGGTATATCTTAATTTCTTTTGGAATGATGGGAGATTAGTTTTATCTCAAATACGAAAACAAATGCAGAGTAATCAAATACTAATTCGGATATTAAATTTACAAGAAAAAAAAAGAATAACACATAATAATACAAAAACACCTAAATCTAAACAAATTCAATTTTATTTTTGTCTGTTTTTAATTACTTAAATGTGAAATAATCACGAAATAGGATGAAGATAGATTCAAGTATCAAAAACATATGCACGATGGATAATGCAATGGACTAGAAGTGATTATCCGCTAACTATCGATACTTACATGCTCAATAAAATAATAATCCTAAGATATAAAACACTTCCTAATACACTAGCTCTTTTGACTATTGTCCATTTACTAACCGCTTAATTAATCAAATTTTGAGACTATAATAAATTGACTAATAATCATTGAATTTAAGTCTATCTCATTTATTAATCACTTTAATCATTAAATCTCGTTAGTTAAGATATTAAAAACATGATTAGGCTTTACCGATATATTTGGTCAAACACTGTCGGGCGCAAAATGTCAAAAGCCTAAGAACTGATTAATTACTTCAATCTTATCATTAAAACATATCCTAATCACGAGAAATTATAATCTAATAACCTTAAAAATAATTAATCAACATCAAATCCCTCTAATGTATTTTATCTACAATCCATCTAGAAAACTACTCGTAAAGAGTCATAACAAGAACAAATACAAATGAATAGAATAACAAAACATAAAATAATAAATATGGATAAAAAATTCTTCACTAGAATTATACAATAGTGTTGAAAATGTTATAGAAAGTTTGAGTTTTTTCACCCTAAAAAGATTATATAGTTTTATAAAAGTAAATCGGGTCAACTCTGCACAGGGTCGAACCAAAAAAATCTCAAACATTCTGCAGAAATGGTAGGGATCGGCTAGGAGGATCGGCCAGCAGACCGATTGCCGACCATTCTAAAAGGTCGGCCAGCTCGTCTTGTGGGCCGGATGATCGGCATGCGGGCCGATCGCTGAGAACTCTAGAAGGTTGGTCAGCTCGCCTTATGGGTCGATCGCAGGGACCTCATGAGGGTAGACCCTCACTAATGGCACATCTTCTGATGCACTTATTCTCTCTCCAATCAGAACTTCCTCTCTTGCCACGCTCCAACCACTTCTTTGTTATATGGAACTTGAAATCACTCGAAAACACATGTAACAATGAAAAATGTACATCTTAGACTCAAACGTACATGTTGTATAAAAATGATTCCTAAAATGTGAGCAAATGATCTAAAATGCCTATTAATGCATGAAAATGGTGGTTAAATGTATGGTGAACCAATGCAAAAATCATAAATATGACTTCCTCCGGATTTGCCTTGTACTCGTCCTCGAGAAAAACAAACTAAAACAAACCAAGACAGGTTTGGAGGCAGGATCTCGTATCCAAATGAAACAATAAGCCCTAATCATCAAAGTCCATAATTATAAGTATCATAATTCAAGAATCACCACTAATTCTTATTACTCGTGTGCATTTTACCACAATTTCATTCTCCAACTGAATCTTTAAAATCCATGTGCAATCAAATTCTCTAACCCCTTAACATTCATTAAAGAATTCTGTGATCTTGCAAAACAACAATCAAAACAAGTTTATTTGGCAGTGGGAGAAATGGTTCAAAAAATATTTTGAATAAGGCTCATTAGTATGATGGGTTTTCTCCAAAATAGAATGAAACTTTCGTATATTACTAAGAGTCAAGAACAACCGGTGCATACAAAGTTTATACTTTCATCTACCTTTGTCCCTAGCGTTTAGACATTTTCTAAACCCACCTGAAGTCCATTTCTACTAAGTTCTATCCCTAAGGAATTTTTTTAGTCTACATGTCACTCATTTTCCTCAAAGCCTCATTTTTAACCACTTAGGAAAGATTTTCAACTAAACAAAATAATGGTTTTGGATTCATCTATCTTTTTTCTCTATCCTCTATTTTCTTAAACCTTTAGCTCATTTTCTTTTCTAAAAACATTTAGAGGATCATAAACGTAAACACTTAGAGCTAATTTTCTTTCAATACCAATTTTCATTATTTTCTTTCTTACTCCCTTTCCTTTTCAGTACATTTGCTCTATTTCCTACGCTCTCACTTTAAAGCAAGCCCAAGCCATAACCAAACTTCCCAACCTATTATCCTAACATATGAAAGTCCTAACCTTGTCGTTCTCAAAAATCAACATTTTTTTTTGCAAAGTTAGCATTCGAACAATGCTTCACAATCACACATGCGAGTAAGGTTGGCTTGAAAAAGAATAGCTTAGTTTGGGAGTGGTACAACCGCTTCAAAGATAAAACATCGGCCACCCGGGTTAACAAAAGAGTGGTGAAAAGTGTAACGGAGACCCGAGTGTGTATGGTACCAATGAGCGAGTATTTTTAAGGTGTATGCAAGATAATTAACATCAATTTCATATTCCATTTTTATTGAAGTTGGTGTCAAATTAGGCATACTTCAAGATAGGAATAGACTATCAAGCTAGTTGTAACAAATTCTAATTTTATACATCTTTAAGACGGTTCAAGCATCATTTTTAAGAAAGGACTTGAGTATATGCTAGAATTTCTAATCATTGATCCCTTTGCAAAATGAAATCCTATATGGCGGTTTCTTATGTTCAATTCATCAGGGTATTTATCCTCCAAATTTCAATAGAGAATACATTCCTTTAAATGGTTTGTTTCTTGATTGTGCCCAATATGCTGAGCTTAAGAGTGGAGGATCCCAGATCGAAGTCGATCAAACAATTTTCACATCATTTATAGCTCATACAGTGGCTAAAAATGGTTTTTCTAAGATTATTAGAGCTTGGTTCCTCATCCATCTCAAGTATATAAAATCCATGGGGATTATAGAGCCGCCAACTTTCAGAGATAGGTTTTCCAAGATCCCAATAGGAATTCTTAGACATATCTGCCAAAACCAAAGAGATGCGAGTCTTTTTGAATTTTGCTAACCCTAGTCTTTAAGAAACCATAAAAGACATTAGACTCAAACTTACTCCAAGATCAATCAAACATTTACCAAAATAATAAGATCCCATGGTACAAAAAATAGTGAAACTTCCAAGATCTTGAAACTTCCTGGTGTAGAGTTTTGGAGAAGAACATTGCACTCTTGGTTGACCAGTTCTTATGAGGACACCAGATCAAATGGCTGGCCAGATCGTGAAGATGGCCGACCAGAAGCCTGCCCGAGACAACCGGCCCGATAGGCGACTTAGCCGGGCCAAGCAATACCGCTGGCCCGATGAGCAATAGGGCCGCACGGACCAACTCCACCTGCGAAACGGCCCAAATGGCCGGCCCAACAGGCAGCAACGTGGCCAACACCACCGGCTCAGCTGGCGACACGACCGGCTTAGCATTGCGGTCGACAACCTTTTTGATAATTAATAAAGATCGTATTTTTTTCTAAGAGTTTTCTCCACAAAATTCTTGTCGCCTAGACCTAGTCGAGACCAACTCTCCTAGCTCTAAGCTTGTGATTTATCATGAGGCCCTTCATATCTCGTGTGGTTCACCTCACCCCACCACCCAACACACACACCAAAAACCCATCTGATGAGGACATCAGGTCGTACATCCAGCCAGGAGACTAGACTGGCCGACCAGGAAGCTTGCCCGAGACAGCCGGACCATCTGGCACGCCTGCCGGTCCAAGCAGTACCGCCGGACCCTCGACCAATAGGACCAGAGCAACCAGCATTGCCGGCGGAGAGGCCCAAGCTTCCGGCACACTTGGTGGGGACGTGGATGACACCGCCGGTCCCCTTGGTGATGCCACCAACTCTGGGATCAACTTGGCCGGTCCTGAAGGCATTCCGGCCAGTACCTCGCACAGTCCAGCCGGTACAGCCGATCCAGCCGAGTGCACGAGCAATTCAACTTCCACACAAGGAAATTCGGACCAGATAAGCTACCAGCTTCAGGACATGCATCTAGAGGAAGTATCCACACCAGTAGTGCCACCAGGAGCAATGACAAGAAGCAGATCAAGGGCACTCTTCCACAAATTCAGCTTATGGGTGGACAAGCTCCTAGAGGAAGATCAGCTAAGGACAATGGGCAAGAAGAGCAAAGTAGAGTCCAAAGGCTTCTCAACAACACAAGGGACATCAGAGACTTGGGCTTTAGTGGCAAGAGAGGTCAGGGCCCAAAGATTTTTAACCCTACTCCAAGTCGAAGACTAGGAGCAAGGCGCGTGCATGCCACAAGGACGGCCACCTTCCATTTCTTGGCCATTAGGTAAGTTAAGGTAAGTTTCAATTCGAATATATGCCTCTTTCTGTTTTGCAGGGTAGGATCTAGAATATTTACTTTATTGAGTCAAAGACATTTTAGGAATAGGTCCTTTTTCGATCATACACTTTTGTATCTTTTCCTTTGTGCACTTTTGTAAGTTTTCCTTTTCTTATTTGGGTCGACCCTAGAAGGTCAAGCTGTCGAGCATATTAATAAGGCTCCTTCCCGCATTGTAGTTCGACAACCTTTTTGATTATTAATAAAGTAGAACTTTTTCCCTACAAGTTTTCTCTCTAAGAATCTTGTGCGCTTAGAACCTAGTTGAGACCAGCCTTCCTAGCTCTAAGTTTGTGATTTATCACGAGGTTCATCACCCCTCGTGTGGTTCACTTCACCTTTCCATCGAATACCAACCCAAAAACCTCTATCCAAGAAGTCTAAGGTCAAGTTTCTCACCTACACTTCTCCAAACAGCCCACGCGCATACATCCTTGAATCAAGGCTTGTATCATTTTGTTATCAGAGCTTAAAGCTCCTAAACCAGGTTGTTTCTATCCTTTAGCTTGTCTTGTTTTTAGTTCTTGCATTAGTTTAAGTCGCATTCAAGAAAAATCAAAACAATAACATCAAACTCCAAACCGAGTGCATCTAGCCTTCTACGTGTATCACTAGGGTTTAGATTCACTTTTGCATTGCCATTCACGTTTTCCTTTTTGTTTAAATCATATTTCCTTTAATTTTAAGTTAAATTAGAAAGAAAAGAAAAAGAAAATAGAAAGAATACTAAAAGAATTCGAATTGGACAGCTAGCACAAGTTGTCAAGAAAGTTTCCTTTTTCTCAAATCTTCATATCTTTGAATTTCCAATTCTCAGATTTTCTTCCTTTTTGCAAATTTTCGAATCCTTATAAAAAGAAAACCCTCCTAATAATTTAGGAGCATCCTAACTTGCCTTCTTTCTTTGTAGCACAATGGCAGAAGAAAATAGAGAAGCCACCGAAGCCATGATGGCCATGTTCACCACACTCCAAACACAACTCGCATCCATAGGCGAGAGGTTGGAGCGCGTGGAAATACCGGTGAGATTCCAGGCCATAAGGGACGTGAGGGCTGAGCAAGACCGTCCTGAGCACCTTAGGACACGGCACGAACAGGAGGAACCCTAGCCAGATGGAGATGAGGACACACAACCTCATAACTATCACCATAGGCCGAGAGGACCTCCACGGCAACCAGAGGCAGAAGATGATGGCTTTGAGCCATATGGTCTTCACCAGAGACTAAGAATGCCTCCTAGACATCATGAGGATGGAGATGAACACGCCTATAACCGGGTAACTCATCCTGATGTTAAGCTAACTCCTCCAAGTTTTGCAGAAAAAGT
>JAEVFF010001386.1:0-60504 GCA_018901945.1 Pugionium dolabratum | reverse complement strand
CAACTTGATATGTCCGCACTAAATCGTCTTTAAGCTATGATTTGGAGCTCAAAGCGACATGAGTCCAACGCGCACGTTAAGCTAACTCAATTTTCCATATCGTGAAAACATTTGATAATGAAATAGCTACAAAAAGCCTCCTTGTAATCCAATCTATCCCAAACTACGTGATGACAAGAATTATGTTTCATTTATAAGCCTCCAATCAATGAGCACCAATAATCAGTTTAGAATGATCATTTTAAATGGGCGATCACTTGAAATGTCCGCACTAAATCGTCGGTAACTTTTGATTTAGAGTTCAGAATGATACAAATCCAACGGCCACTTTAAGCTAGCTCAATTTTTTATATTGTGACAAAATTTAAGACCAAAATAGCTTTGACAATGCCTATAAGTGATCCAATCTATCCTTAAATACGCGATGTCATGCATTATGCTTCATTTAAAAGCGTTTACTCAAGGAGCACCAATGATCAGTTTAGAATGATCATTGTAACTGGCAGATCACTTCACATGATAGCACTAAATGGTTTGTAACTTTTGATTTAGAGATCAGAATGACACGAATCCAACCCCCACATTAAGATAGCTCAATTTTCCATATTTTGACAACATTTGAGACTGAAAGAGCTACGACAAAGTCTCCAATTAATCCACTGTATCCCAAACTACGTGATGCCATGCATTATGATTCATTTAAAAGCTTTTTGTCAAGGAGAACCAATTATAAGTTTTGAATGATCATTTTAACTAGCCAATCACTTGACATATCCGCACTAAATCGTGCGTAACTTTTGATTTAGAGTTCGGAATGACCCGAATCCAGCGCCCACGTTAAACTATCTCAATTTTGTATATTGTGACAAAATTTAAGACCGAAACAGCAACTGAAAAGCCTCCGAGTAATCCAATCTATCACAAACTCCGTGATCCCATGCATTATACTCCATTTATAAGCCTTTACACAAGAAGCACCAATGATCATTTCAAAATGATAATTTTAACTTGCTGATCATTTTGACATGTCTGCACTAAATTGTGTTTAACTTGTGATTTAGAGCTCAAAATGATATGGGTCCAACGCCCACGTTAAGCTAGCTTAATTTTCCAAATTGTGACATCATTTGAGACTGAAAGCGCAACTACAAAGCCTCCAAGTAATTCAATGTATCCCGAATTGCGTGATGTCATGCATTATGCTTCATTTATAAGTATTTACTCAAGGAGCATCAATGATCCGTTTAGAATGATCATTTTAACTAACCGATCAACTTGAAATGTCTGTAATAAATCATTAGTAACTTTTTTATCAAGAGTTCAAAATGCTATATCCAATGCCCACTTTAAGCAAGCTCAATTTTCCATATTATGAAAAAGTGTAAGACCAAAATAGCTACAACAAAGCCTCCAAGTAATCTAATCTATCCCTAACTGCGTGATGCTATGCATTATGCTTCATTTATAAGCCTCTTCTAAAGTAGCACCAATGATCAGATTAGAAAGATCATTTAACTAGCTGATGATTTTGATATGCCCGCACTAAATCGTCTTTAACTTTTGATTTAAAGCTCAAATGACATGAGTCCAATGCCCATGTTAAGCTAGCTCAATTTTCTATATTGTGAAAACAATTGAGACTGAAAGAGCTACAACAAAGCCTCCAAGTAATCCAATATATCCCTTACAGCGTGATGCCATGCATTATGCTTCATTTATAAGCCATTAATCAAGGAGCACCAATGATCAGTTTTGAATGATCATTTTAACTTGTCGATCACTTGATATGCCTGCACTGAATAGTCCGTAGCTTTTGATTTAGAATTTTGAATGACACGAATCCAACACCAACTTTACACTAGCTCAATTTTCTATATTGTGACAAAATTTAAAACCGAAATAGATTTGACAATGCCTCCAAGTAATGCAATCTATCCTAAACTACATGATATCATACATTATGCTTTATTTATAAGCCTTTACTCAAGGAGCACCAATGATCAGTTTAGAATGATCATTTTAACTGGCTAATCACTTGACATGATCGCAATAAATCGTCTGTAATTTTTGATTTAGAGATCAGAATGACACGAATCCAACCCCCACTTTGAGCTAGCTCAATTTTCTATATTGTGACAACATTTGAAACTGAAAGAGCTACGACAAAGCCTCCAATTAATCCAATGTATCCCAAACTGCATGATGACATGCATTATGATTCATTTATAAGCCATTAATCAAGGAGAACCAATGATAAGTTTAGAATGATCATTTTAGCTGGCCGATCACTTGACATGTCCGCACCAAATCATAAGTAACTTTTGATTTAGAGTTCAGAATGACACTAATATAGCAGCCACGTTAAGCTAGCTAAATTTTCTATATTGTGACAAAATTTAAAACCGAAATAGCTACGAAAAACCTCCAAGTATTCCAATCAATCCCAAACTCTGTGATGCCATGCGTTATGGTTCATTTATAAGCCTTTACACAAGAAGCACCAATGATCAGTTCAAAATGATCCTTTTAACTTGCTGATTAACTTAACATGTCTGCACTAAATTGTCTTTAACTTGTGATTTAGGCCTCCAAATGATATGGGTCAAACGCCCACATTAAGCTAGCTCAATTTACCATATTGTGACATCATTTGAGACTGAAAGTGGCACTACAAAGCCTCCAAGCAATTCAATGTATCCCAAACTGTCTGATGTCATGCATTATGCTTCATTTATAAGCATTTACTCAAGAAGAACCAATGATCAGTATAGAATGATCATTTAAACTAGCCCATCAACTTGACATGTGCGCACTAAATCGTTTGTAACTTTTTTTTAAATGTTCAAAATGATATGAATCCAACGCCCACTTTAATCAAGCTCAATTTTCAATATTGTAAAAAAGTTTAAGAACGAAATAGCTACAACAAATCCCCGAGTAATCTAATCTATCCCTAACTGTGTGATGCCATGCATTATGCTTCATTTATAAGCTTGTTCTAAAGTAGCACCAATGATCAGCTTAGAATGATCATTTTAACTAGCTGATCAAGTTGATATGTCCGCACTAAATCGTCTTTAACTTTTGATTTAGAGCTCAAATGACATGAATCCAACGCCCACGTTAAGATAGCTCAATGTTCTATATTGTGATAATATTTGAGAATGAAAGAGCTACGACAAAGCCTCAAAGTAATCCAATATATCCCTATCAGCGTGATGCCATGCATTATGCTTCTTTATAAGCCATTAATCAAGGAGCACCAATGATCAGTTTTGAATGATCATTTTAACGGGCCGATCACTTGATATGTCCGCACTAAATAGTCCGTAGCTTTTGATTTAGTATTTAGAATGACACAAATCCAATACTAACGTTAAGATAGCTCAATTTTCTACACTGTGACAAAATTTAACATTCGAATAGCTACAAAAAAACCTCCAAGTAATAAAATCTATCCTGAAGTGCGTGATGTCATGTAGTATACTTCATTCATTTATAAGCCTTAACTCAAGGGGAACACCAGTGATCAGTTTAACTAGATGATCAACTTGACATGTCTCCACTAAATCATCTTTAACTTTTGATTTAAAGTTCAAAATGTCTTGAGCCCAATGCCCACATTAAGCTAGCTCAATTTTCCATATTGTGACAACATTTGAGACTTAAAGAGTTACGAAAAAGCCTCCAAGTAATCCAATATATCCACACTGTGTGATGCCATGCATTATGCTTCATTTATAACACTTTACTCAAGGAGCACCAATGATTAGTTTAGAATGATTATTTTGACTAGCTGATCAACATGACATGTCCGCACTATTCGTTTTTAACTTTTGATTCAGAGTTCAGAATAACACAAATCCAACTCCCACGTTAAACTAGCTCAATTTTCTTTATAGTTAAAAAATTTGAGACGAAAATTTGTACGACAAACCCTCCAACTAATCCAATCTATCCCAAACTGCGTGATGTCATGCATTATGCTTAATTTGTAAACCTTTGCTTAGTGAACTCCAATGATCGGTTTAGAATGATTATTTTAACTAGCTGATCAACATGACATGTCTGCACTAAATCGTCTTTAACTTTTGATTTAGAGCTCAGAATGACACGAATCCAACGCCCACGTTAAGCTAGCACAATTTGCTATGTTGTGACAAAATTTAATACCTAAATAACCAAAACAAAGCCTCCAAGTAATCCAATTTATCCCGAACTGTGTGATGTTATGCATTATGATTCATTTTTAGGCCTTTATTAAAGGAGCACCAATGATCATTCTAAATGATCCTTTTAACTCGCCTATCACCTAACATGTCCACAATCAATGGTCCGCAACTTTTGATTTAGAGTCAGAATTACACGAATCCAACACCCACAATAAGCTAGCTCAATTTTTTATATTCTGACAACATTTGAGACTGATATTGCATGACAAAGACTCCAAGTAATCCAATGTATCCAAACCGCGTGATGCCATGCATTATGCTTCATTTATAAGACTTTACTCAAGGAGCACCAATGATCACTTTATAACGATCATTTTAACTGGCCGATAACTTGACATGTACGCATCAATCGTCTGTAACTTTTAATTTAGAGTTCAGAATGAGACGAATCCAACACCGACGTTAAACTAGCTCAAATTTCTATATTGTGACAAAATTTCAGACCAATATAGCTACGTTAAAGCCTCCAAGTAATCCAATGTGTCCAAAACTGCGTGATGCCGTGCATTATGCTTCATTTATAAGCCTTTACTCAAGTAGCACCAATAATCAGTTTAGAATGATCATTTTAAAGGGCCGATCACTTGACATGTCCGCACTAAATCATTTGTAACTTTTGATTTAGAGTTCAGAATGACACAAATCTAACAGCCACATTAAGCTAGCTCAACTTTCTATATTGTGGCAAAATTTAAAACCGAAATAGCTATTGACATAGGAAAATCAAATAAGACCTATCTTGACCTACAAGGCAAGTGTGAGCACGAAAATTCAGTTTGAATAAAAGAGAAAAGAAAAAGGAGGGAGTTATTATTAACCACATGGTTAAAATGGTTAAATAGCTGCCTTGGGAGAAGAATCAAGGTGGAAACGACATGTCCATGCTGCACACTGTCTTGGTAACCACACCAAACAGTCATGCCTACTGCACACAACCTTGGTAACCACCCCAAACGTTCATGAGACAGTCTGCAGCTCTTCCCCTCTCTTCTCATTGGTTGTTGACAAGCTCCTTCTCTATTCAAGCTCGTCCACAAGTTTGAATTCGTTTTCTTTTGTTTTCACATTGTAAAATCCTCTATAAAAAGGCTGTAAAGACTCAATGAATGTTGAAACTCTTAGGAGATTCTTCTCCAGAAGTCTAAGACATTTTCTCATCTTCTCATGCTTTTCTTTGAGTTTCTGGATTCAATTCTTCAGATTTCTCCTCTCTAATCTCAATATTCTTTCATGGTATCAGAACATAAGATCATTCTCTTATATTTTCTACTCAAATCTCTCAGTTTTTAATCTAAAATTCTGTCAAAAATCTCTTAGCCTTTAAACTAAAAACTCACAGTTTTATTCAACCATAAAAGCTGCCTCCTTTGAGCTCTTCAAAGCCTAACAATGGAGGATACAGTTAAAATCAGTTCCAGCCTCAAACCTACGGTGATACCAGTAGTTCTCAAAGGCTTGAACTACACATTATGGTCAAGAACCATCAAGACAGCCATTTGTGGCAAAGGACTTTGGAATTACATCTTGGAGGATAATACTCCATCTATAGGCACTCCAAAGGAGAAGAAGGATGAGACAACAAGAAAAGAAGAAGCTAGGTGGTTCCAAGAAGATCAATCAGTCCTTGGATTCCTCCAAATTCATTGGACCCATCCATTCTTGAAGCTTATTCACATTGTGAAACCTCCAAGTCTCTTTGGGAGACTCTCAAGAGGGTGTATGGGGATGTTTCAAACCTTAGCCGTGTGTATGAGGTTAAGAAGACTCTCAATGATCTACACCAAGAGGATATGGAGTTCACAAAATTCCTAGGCAAGTTCCAGTCAACATGGTCCGAGCTTGACATGTTGAGACCAAGTTCTATGGATCCAAAGGTGCTTAATGAAAGGAAGGATCAAGACAAGATATTTGGGCTCCTTCTCAACATAAATCCAGCCTTTAAGGATGTGATTAAGTCTATCCTGAGAGAGCCAAAACTCCCTGATTTCGAAGAGGTGTGCTCACGGATTCAAAAGGAGCAAGGCAACATTGGTTTGTTTGGTGGTAAAGGAGAACTAGTCATGGCCAACAGAAGCGTGTTTAAGCAAGAGGATAGGAAGAGTGTGATGTGTGAGCAATGTAAGAGGAATGGCCACATCAAGGACAAGTGCTGGATACTTCATCCTCACCTCAAGCCAAACCGGTTCAAGGATTCAAAGGCTAACATCTCTCAAAAGGTTGTGACTGAACTGGCAAGTTCATCCAACCAAGGAAGGGAGCAAGCTAAGAATGTATCCATGGAGTATGTTAAGAAGAGTGACTTGGAGGATCTCATCAAGGCCTATGCCTCAAAACTCTCCGGTATCACACTCTACTCCCATAAATTGCTGGATAAACCGGATCATAAGTTGGTAGTGGATTCGGGTGCTTCTCACCATATGATTACCAATGCTACGCTGTTAAAGAACATTGAACCATGTCTAGAACAAGTAACTATAGCTGACGGTAAGGGTATTCCAATTGAAGGAACCGGAAAATTAAGACTATTTCACAAAGAAAGTAATGCTTTCTTTGTACCTAAGTTTAAGTCTAATTTAGTTTCGGTCAAAAGGGCTACTAAAGATCTGAATTGCAATGTTACTTTTGGACCAAACAATGTTTACTTTCACAATATAAGAGTGGTAAAATACTTGGAAGTGGTGGGACTCAATATTGACATAGGAGAATCAAATAAGACCTATCTTGACCTACAAGGCAAGTGTGAGCACAAAAATTCAGTTTGAATAACAAGGGAAATGAAAAAGGATGGGTTATTATTAACCACATGGTTGAAATGGTTAAATAGCTACCTTGGGAAAGAATCAAGGTGAAAAAGTCATGCCCATGCTGCACACAGTCTTGGCAACCACACCAAACAGTCATGCCCATGCTGCACACAGTCTTGGCAACCACACCAAACAGTCATGCCCATGCTGTCTCCTCTCTTCTCATTGGTTGTTGACAGGCTCCTCCTCTATTCAAACTCATCCACAAGTTTGAATTCGTTTTCTTTTGTGTTCACATTGTAAATCCTCTATAAAAGGGCTGTAAAGACTCAATGTATAATATACTCTTAGGAGATTCTTCTCCATAAGTCTAAGTCATTTCTCATTTTCTCATACTTCTCTTTGAGTTTTCAGATTCAATTCTTCACATTTCTCCTCTATAATCTCAATATTCTTACATGGTATCAGAGCATAAGATCATTCTCTTATCTTTTCTACTCAAATCTCTCAGTTTCTAATCTAAAATTCTGTCAAAAATCTCTCAGTCTTTAGACTAAAAACTCACGGTTTCATTCAACCATAAAAGCTGCTTCCTTTGAGCTCTTCAAAGCCTAAAAATGGAGGATACAGTTCAAATTAGTTCCAGCCTGAAACCTACGGTGATAGCAGTAGTTCTCAAAGGCTTGAACTACACATTATGGTCAAGAACCATCAAGACAGCCTTTTGTGGCAAAGGACTTTGGAATCACATCTTGGAGGATAATACTCCATCTATAGATGATCCAAAGGAGAAAGGTGAGGTCCAAACATCGGAATGTACTAAATCAAAGCAATGCTCATAAATTGTAGACGATTTAGGGAAAACAACACGACAATGTTTGCCAAGGATCCAAGCCTCACAAACTGAGTGATCATAAGCGANTTTATGAGGCATTTATAAACTTTCATAATTATGTTACTAATCAATTCAATGCCAAGATCAAAGTGTTAAGATCAGATAATGGAGGGAATACACAAGTCAAAGATTCAAAGCTCACTTAAACAAACATGGAATACTACATCAAACTAGCTGCCCACACACACCACAACAAAATGGAGTTGCTGAAAGGAAGAACCGACACTTAATTGAAGTAGCAAGATCCATGATGTTTCATACCAATGTTCCTAAAAGTTTTTGGGGAGATGCAGTCTTGGTTGCTTGCTACCTCATCAATCGGATTCCAACCAAAGTCTTGCAAGATATATCCCCATTTGAGTTACTCAATAAAACTAAACCTTCCATTGATCATTTACGTGTATTTGGGTGTGTGTGCTTTGTGTATGTTCCAGGTGATCTAAGAAATAAGTTGGAGGCAAAGAGCATCAAGTGTATGTTCCTTGGATACTCGACAACACAAAAGGGTTATAAGTGCTATGATCCGAGCAACAACAGGACATATGTGTCTAGAGATGTCAAGTTCATAGAAGAACAAAGCTATTATGATCAAAAAGATTGGGAAGGATTGAAGGATCTCTCAAGGTCACCTTCTGATTTGGCTACGAGTTTGAGGTTTCTCTTGAATCATTTGAGAAATGATCTGCCAAAAGGATTCAAGACACGAAGAAACAAGAACCTTAAGTAGTTCACAAGATACCCAAGAGAATGAACAAGGGGTGGTAACTCAAGAACCAACTCCAATCCAAGAAGAAGCTATGGCCCAAAATCAAGAACAAGACGACTTGGAAGTGGGTATAGAGGAACCTATTCACCAAGTTGTAGAGGAGGCTGCACCACCTGTTCAGCATTTAAGGAGGAGTACTAGACTTAGGAACACTAGGGTATTCTACAACAACCAGGCCGTGGCTCATCCCATACAAGCTATTTGTTCCCTTGACCTCTTGTCATCTAGTCATCAAGCATTCCTTGGAAAGATTGAACAAAATCAGATTCCAAGGACTTATGAAGAAGCTGAGAGCAAGAAAGAATGGTTAGATGCAGTAAGAGATGAGAAGGGAGCTATGGAAAGGAATCATACATGGGATATACAAGAACTTCCCAAAGCAAGAAGGCTGTGAGTTCCAAGTGGGTGTTCACCATCAAGTATAAGAGCAATGGGGACATAGAAAGGTACAAGGCACGTCTAGTTTCAAGAGGTTTCACTCAGACATATGGAGAGGACTATACTGATACATTTGCACCGGTGGCTAAGCTACACACTGTAAGGGTTGTTCTTTCACTAGCTACGAATCTGACTTGGGTCTTATGGCAAATGGATGTCAAGAACGCATTCCTACAAGGAGAACTTGAAGAGGAAGTGTATATGACTCCACCACCAGGCCTTGAAGATCTTTGCAAAGAGGGACAGGTTCTAAGACTTAGGAAGGCAATATATGGGTTGAAGCAGTCACCAAGGGCCTGGTATCACAAATTAAGCTCCACACTTACTGATAATGGGTTTAGGAAATCCCATTCAGATCATACTTTGTTCACTCGTCAAAACTCCAAAGGAATCGTGGCGGTCTTGGTTTATGTGGATGACCTTATCATCACAGGAGCTGATAAGGAAGGAATTCAGTCCACAAAGGCCTTCTTAAACAGATCATTTGACATCAAGGATCTTGGAGAGTTGAAGTACTTCTTGGGTATTGAAGTGTGTTGGTCTCAAGAAGGGCTCTTTCTGTCCCAAAGAAAGTATGCTCTTGATCTGTTGACAGACACGGGAAAGCTTGGGGCTAAACCGGCCAAAACTCCTCTTGAAGATGGCTACAAGGTCAACGGAAAGGGGGAGAAAGCTGATGAGTTATTTAAGGATGTTTCTCAGTATAGGAGACTAGTTGGGAAGCTGATCTACCTCACCCTCACACGACCAGACTTGTGTTTTGCTGTGAATCAAGTAAGTCAACATATGCAAAAGCCTACTGTATATCATTGGAGCATGGTAGAAAGGATCCTTAGATACATCAAAGGATCTCCTGGTCAAGGTATATGGATGGGCAAGAATGGGAACACTGAGATTGTCGGGTATTGTGATGCGGATTGGGCTGGTGATAGGGTGGATAGGAAATCAACCACTGGGTATTGCACCTTCGTTGGTGGGAACTTAGTCACTTGGAAGACTAAGAAGCAGAAGGTGGTATCATGTTCTAGTGCTGAAGCAGAATATAGGGCTATGAGGAAGCTGACAAATGAAGTAACTTGGCTCAAAGCACTCTTGAAAGATTTCGGTATTGCACAACCAGGGCCAATTACCTTCCATTGTGATAATCAGGCAGCCATTCACATAGCTTCAAACTCAGTGTTTCACGAGAGGACCAAGCACATAGAGATCGACTGCCATAAGGTTAGGGAGAAAGTTCAAGATGGAACCATTCTGCCATGTTATACAAGGAGTGAAGACCAACTAGCTGACATCTTCACAAAGGCAGCAAGTCTCAAAGTTTGCAAGAACATCTTTAGCAAACTTGGGCTTGTTGATTTATCACACCCATGATCAAAGGTCTCCTAATCCAAGAGCAACACACTCTTTTTCCCTTATTAAGGTTTTGTCCCAAGTGGTTTTCCTTAATAAGGTTTTTAATGAGGTGTTGCCTTGGGTTCCCAAGCTTAAGACTTTAGGGTGATTCAAAGTCTTTAGCTTGAGGGGGAGTATTGACATAGGAAAATCAAATAAGACCTATCTTGACCTACAAGGCAAGTGTGAGCACGAAAATTCAGTTTGAATAACAAGGGAAATGAAAAAGGATGGGTTATTATTAACCACATGGTTGAAATGGTTAAATAGCTACCTTGGGAGAAGAATCAAGGTGAAAAAGTCATGCCCATGCTGCACACAGTCTTGGCAACCACACCAAACAGTCATGCCCATGCTGCACACAGTCTTGGCAACCACACCAAACAGTCATGCCCATGCTGTCTCCTCTCTTCTCATTGGTTGTTGACAGGCTCCTCCTCTATTCAAACTCATCCACAAGTTTGAATTCGTTTTCTTTTGTGTTCACATTGTAAATCCTCTATAAAAGGGCTGTAAAGACTCAATGTATAAATAAACTCTTAGGAGATTCTTCTCCATAAGTCTAAGTCATTTCTCATTTTCTCATACTTCTCTTTGAGTTTTCAGATTCAATTCTTCACATTTCTCCTCTATAATCTCAATATTCTTACAGTCACTACCTAAGCAGTTTGACCAACTGTGAGACACTCTGAGGTATGGAAAGGTTACTCTAACATTAGAAGAGGTGATTAGCGCCATATACTCGAAACAGTTGGAGTTTGGTGCCACTGTTAAATCAGGTAAAACTCCTGGAGATGTATTATACTCAGGAGGAAACACTAGGGGAAGAACTCTTAATAAGGATCAGAAAGGGAGTAAGGGTAGAGGAAAGTCTATATCTAAATCTAGAGAAAGAAAGGTCACCTGCTGGTTGTGTGGGGTTGAGGGACATTACAAAAGGAACTGTCCTAAGAAAGGAAATTTAAAACCCAAAGACCAAACTTCAGAAACAGCCGAGTCTGCAGCTGTTTCTAGGACAGGATTCATAGAATCCCTGTCGGTCTTAGAATCAAACGTAGCTGAGGCATTGAATTTTGATGACCTCTGGATTCTAGATACGGGTTGCACCTTTCACATGACACCTAAGAAAGATTGGTTTGTAGACTTACAAGAATATAGGGCCGGGTCTGTTAGAATGGCAAATGAAAGTACTTCTGAAGTTAAGGGGATAGGAACTATTAGGTTAAAAACATCCGAAGGAACAATAGTTCAGATATCCAATGATCGATACGTACCTGATTTCTCTAGAAATCTTTTATCCTTGGGAACTTTTGAGAGTCTAGGATGTAATTTCTTTTCTGAAAATGGAAGCCTAAGGGTAAAGAAAGGGTGTAGGACTATCCTTAAAGCCAAGAGACATGGGAATCTCTATTTACTTCAAGGAACCAGTGTTACTGGGGAGGTAAATGTGGCTGCCAGAAAGGATGATACATCTTTGTGGCACTCGAGATTGGATCATGTAGGACAATCTGGTCTAATGAGTCTAGCTAAAAAGGGGTATATAGATAATACCAGTATATCTAACCTGGATTTCTGTGAAAATTGTGTGTTTGGTAAAACACACAAGGTCACATTTGCCGTAGGAAGTCACTCTAGTACAGAATGTTTGGACTATGTCCATGCAGACCTGTGGGGGGGGACCAACCATTCCTGCATCTCTTCGAAAATGCCATTATTTTCTAAGTTTAGTGGATGATTATTCCCGGAAAGTGTGGGTATTCTTCCTGAAATCTAAGGATCAAGCCTTTAGTAAATTTAGGGAGTGGAAAACCCTCATAGAAAACCAGTCTGGGTTTAGTCTAAAAACTCTTAGAACCGATAATGGCCTAGAATTCTGCAACAAGGAGTTTGACACCTACTGTGCTGAACATGGCATTCGTAGACACAAAACAATTCCCTACACTCCTCAGCAGAATGGAGTTGTAGAAAGGATGAATAGGACCATCCTTGAGAGAGTTAGAAGTATGCTCAGTGAATCGGGTATCCCAAAGGTTTTTTGGGCAGAGGCTGTTAATACAGCAGTATATCTGATCAATCTAACTCCTTCTGCAGCTGTTAAGGGAGAGATTCCAGAAGAATTATGGCAGAAAGAGAGACCTAGCTATAATCATTTAAAGAAATTTGGCTGTATATGCTATTTTCATAGTGATGATGGAAAACTCCAACCTAGAGCCAAAAAGAGAATTTTCTTAGGATATCCATCAGGGGTCAAAGGGTATAAAATCTGGAGCTTGGATGATAATAGAAGTTTAATCAGCAGGAATGTAACATTTAAAGAAGATGAATGTTAAAAAGATCTGATTAAAGACACTCCAAATGAATCAGAGGAGAAAAATACTGATTTTTTGGATATCATTCTAAGTGGTGGACAGAATAGTAGAGATAATCAGTTAGGTGGAGAAACCGAAAGACCTAGTGAGATTCAGACCTCAGGTTCTGAAAGAGAGCATAGGGATCACCTAGAAACAGAAGAGGTTGAAACTTCAGGACCAGTGAGATCAGAATGGTGGGATTACCAAATAGCTCGAGATCGACCTAGGAGAGTAATAAGACCACCTGCTAGATATGATGATGAAGAGTACGGAAATCTAGCAATGATGGTGTCTGAATCATATGATGATTTAGAACCCAGAAGTTTCCAAGAAGCTCTAGATTCTGAAAACCGAGAAGAGTGGATTAAGGCATCCAATGAGGAGAGGAACTCATTAGAAAAGAATTCTACCTAGATCTTGGTCAGAAAACCTGAAAACAGAAAGGTAATAGGATGTAGATGGATTTTCAAAAGAAAAGAAGGGATACCTGGAGTGAAAAAACCGAGATTTAAAGCTAGGTTGGTAGCAAAGGGATACGCACAAAAGGAGGGCATTGACTACACTGAGATTTTCTCTCCGGTAGTCAAACATGTATCAATAAGATACTTGATGTCAGTTGTGGTAAACGAAGACCTTAAACTTGAACAATTAGATGTAAAAACATCATTTCTTCATGGTAATTTAGAGGAAAAAATCTTTATGAGTCAACCAAAAGGTTTTGTGAAGAAAGGAAAAGAAGACTGGGTGTGTCTACTTAGAAAATCATTATACGGATTAAAGCAGAGTCCACGACAGTGGAATCAGAAGTTCAACTCATTCATGTTGGAAAATGGTTTCATCCGGAGCAAACATGACAGCTGTGTGTACATCAAAAACATATCAGGTGTATACATATATCTTCTTTTATATGTAGATGATATGTTAGTAGCCAGCAAAAGTGTTGAACTGATCAACAAACTGAAGAGTGACTTAAGCTCCAAATTCGAAATGAAAGATCTTGGAGCAGCTAAGATAATTTTGGGAATAAACATCATTCGAGATAGGAAGAATGGCATTCTTAAACTATCACAGAAGGATTATCTGCAGAAGGTTCTTAAGCAGTTTATGATGGATCAAGCAAAACTAGTATATACTCCTATATGTGTTCATTTTAAGCTTAAGACAGCCAGTAATCAGGAAGCAGAAAAAGATGAAATAATCATGAAGTCGGTCCCTTACTGTAATGTTGTAGGAAGTCTCATGTATGGCATGATAGGAACCAGACCAAACTTAGCATATCCAGTTGGTATAATAAGCAGGTTCATGAGTAATCCCATTAAGACTCATTGGGAGGCTGTGAAGTGGGTTCTACGGTATGTGAAAGGATCATTAGGAATGAGGTTAACTTTCAGGAAAAGTTCAAATTTTAAAGTTTGTGGTTACTGTGATTCAGATTTTGCAGCAGATCTGGATAAAAGAAGGTCATTTTCTGGTTTTGCTTTTGTCGCTGGTGAAAGTATTCTAAGTTGGAAATCAAGTCTTCAGAAAATTGTAGCTCTTTCATCTACAGAAGCAGAGTATATTGCTTTAACCGAAGCTGTAAAAGAAGCAATCTGGCTCAGAGGGTTATGTAGAGAGTTTGGGTACAGTCAAGAAAGTGTAGAAGTATTCTGTGATTCTCAAAGCGCCTTAGCATTAGCGAAAAACAATGTGTTCCATGATAGGACAAAACATATTGCGGTTAAGTTTCACTTCATCAGGGAATTAATTGCAGAAGGTGTGGTAACAGTGTCAAAGGTACACACCAGTGAGAATCCAGCAGACATTTTTACAAAATTCTTACCCATAAACAGATTTAAGAGTCTCTTAGATCTGTTGAACGTCTCAGAGAACTAAAGGAGGCGTTACCGAAGGGAATCCACCGTGATGAATCAAGAAATTGAAGACAGAACCAAGGTGGAGTTTGTTGTGATTATTGGTTCAGTATTCAATAACCGGGTGACCGGTTGACCGGTTTGTGGTTTAAATAAACCGGTGGCGTTTTGTGTCAAAGACTCGAGATATAAAAGGGGAGCTGAAGCATCTGGAAGATCGACGCGTTCTTTTTCTTTTACGTTTTTCAGAGAGAGAAGAGAGAGGAAAAGGGGGAATCGTGTTGTTTTTAGGGTTCTTGATATCGAGTGAGATACAGAGGGTGTTTCTTCGTAGTTCTTGATTAATCTCTAATCTGTTCTTAGCTGAGTTTAGCTCAGATAACTCCCGGGTGTGAGAGTTGTTAGATTAGTGAGAGATTGGATTACGGGTGAGAGCGTGTGAGCTCACAGAAAGTGTAATCGATGTGTCTTTGTAAAACCAATCTTGATTCTAGTGGATTCCGAGGAAACCTCGACCAGATGTAGGGTTGCGTTTAGCACCCGAACTGGATAAATTTGCTTGTGTCGATCTCTTGATTGTTGTTCATATTACATGCGCGATTACTATCATATCATAGTTCATCTTGCATGTACTGTTTTCTGTTGAATCTTGAATAGATATAGGGTTATTATACTACACACTTCATGTAGTAGGTATTGAGAGGAATTAAGTATATTTCATCCCATTTTTGGACATGCTATGACAACACATGTTACACCATTTTTGCTACTATGTCACAAGTGTAGAATTCAATTTTCATATTCCTTTGTATAATGATGTTGAGTTGTTCGGTCATATTCTTTTAACCCTGATGATAAAAAACGACGATAACAACAAATCTCCAAAATACTACTCTTTCAATCAAATATTCAAATTTATTTACATTATATGACGATCTCTTTAAATATTACACTATTAAAATTTTATTTTTTAAAAACTACTTTATTTTTAAGAGCTTAAATTGTATTTAAAAAAATTGTTTCAATTTCTTTTTTTTTTTGATATTTTTCACTAACTAAATAATACTAGCTATCATTCTAGTTGTTTATCCAAAAATAACTCATAACTCAATCACAACCAATGGTTCACACACTACGGTATAAGTGATGTAATGCGGATGTCAACCTAACAAATGACTAACTAATCGTTTAAAAAAGTATTAGACATGCGTAATAAAATGCTAAATATATAGTGATAAACTACACCAAATTCTAAAACCAATAAAAAATACACAAAAAATATATATATAAATATACCTTTAAAACGTACAAAATATAATTTATAATATTAGATTTTCAAATTTAATAGAACATGTCAATTTTAGGTAAAATATGGTTTCAAGTTAGCATTTTACGAAACTCTAAACTCTTATGCACTTCATGTTATTTAAAAAAAATTATCATTGTAATTTTAAAATAAATAAATTTTTATAGTTATTTTTTCATCGATGTTGGTAACATTGTGCCTATCCAATAATCAATTAAGTTCACTTTAGAAGAAGAAGATGCTCTTGGAAGAGCGATTTTAAATTCGGGCTGTTACGGAGGCAAATAACAGTAACGTATGGTCCGTTACTTCGGTTTTCCAGATCCAAACCAGGTGCCGGCGGGATCGCACATCGGCAGAGCCACCCTCACGTGTGTCCTCGGCCGTTTCTCCCTCAATGACGCTGGTGATTACGGTATCTCACTACAAGAAAACATGTGTTTTACGACCACGGAAGTGGTCGCAAAATAGTAGTCACAAAAAAAGTAGTCCAAATCAGTCGTAAATTTGCGACTGATTTATGACCACGGAAATAGTGGTTCATTTTGCGACTAATTTGTGACCACTTGGTGGTGACTATTTTTGTGACTAATATACCACTGAATTTCCATAACAAATTTTGCCACTGTTTTGCGACTACATATGTGGTTGTGAAATATGTAGTCACAAATCAGTCATAAAATTTTGTGACTGATTTGCGACCACATTTCACGGAGTCGCAAATCAGTCACAAAATGTTGTGACTGATTTGGGACCGCGTTTCTCCGGTAGTCGCAAATCAGTCATAAAAAATTATGACAGATTTGCGACTACATTGGTCCTGTAGTCGCAAATTAATCCCAATTTTTTGTGATTGATTTGCGACCACATGTATCAAGGAGTCGCAAATCGGTGGCAAAAAGTGCGACTGATTTGGTACTGATTTGCGACTACAACTTAATTAGATTTTAAAAAAATATATATAATTTAAAATTATTATTGAAATAATTTTAATATTTTTAAAATAAAAATATTAATATTTTTAAAATTTAATTTCAAAAGATTTGAATTATTTCAAAATAATTGTAAATTAATTTTTATAAATATAACTTTTAATAATATTTTTCAAAATTAATTTCAATAATAATATTAATTTTTTTGTAATTATAAATATTAATATAATAATTTATAATTTATGTTTTAATATTAATATCATTTAATATTTTATAAATATTAATATAATAATTTATAATTTATGTTTTAATATTAATATTATTTATTTTTTTATTAATTTATAATAACATTATTTCAAAATATTTTTGAAAATTAATTTCCAAAATTATTATGTTTTAATAATATTTTTAAATTTTTAATTCTGAATATTTTCATAAATTTATTTTTTTAAACTATTAAATATTATTAATAGTATTTATTAATTTATAATAAATATTATAATATTAAAAAAATATGAACTAATTAATATAAAATATTTAATAAAAAGAAATTAAAAATTAAAATTGTAATATTTATTATTTAAAATTTAATTTACAGAAATAAAAAAAATTAATTTTCCAGCGGGGGAATTCGGTAATCCATTAGCGAGAATGAGGTTGGGGTCGGAGCCGTCAATAGTTCCCCTGTGCAATCATTATCCCACATATAAAACACGAATGCGGGATCCGTCCGTTGGAAATACCCGAAGAGCATCTCCAAGCTCGAGATTTTTTTTTGGTTTTCTCTATTCAGTCCTTGAATCGTCTGATTTGTTTACAAAATCTGCGCGTTTTGTTGTACAATTAGCACGTTTTGTTCTTGAAGCATTAAGTACTCGGGAGAATTGGTTTGCACCCCAGTACGTCTATCCGTAGACTGTACGCGGTTCAGGCTACTGAGTCCATAAAGACGGACTCGGTCATCCGCAACAAAAGACTACAAAATAACGAAAACAAAAATTAAATAATAAATTTAATTATTAAAGTAATTATAAAAATATGTAATAACAAAAATATTTGAAAAAAAATTTTTACCTGAATGAAAATCTCATTCTTCTGTTCTGGAATCAGCTCAATTGGACGAGAAGTTCCATCAGATGTTTATGTTGGATCGACCTCCACGATCGTCATCTTCTCTTGGATGTTTCGTTCGTATGCTTCACAGATTTGTTTTTACTTTCAAATCTACATACGAACCATCCGGTCTTGTATGAGTCTTTATAAAGACCTCACCTATTGAGATAGGTCGTCCCAAATTATGTTTCTTCACAGATATTGAAATAAATTTTATTTAATTAATAAGAAAAATATTAATTAAATTTAAAGAAAAAAATTACTTACCATTTCCTGCTGGACCTGAATGTAGGATTTTTGGCCCGACAAATATTTGTGCGGGCCAAGACCATCCCGAGCAGAGTTGCGGTTATTAGAGGATTTGCTACTTCTCTAGGTAGACGTTTCTGTTCCCCAATAGTCTGTCATAATTTTGTACAGACTTGGGGAAATCCATCGGGGACGTTTGCCGGTTGTATGAACCGTGCTCACCATCCCTTTCATCCATCTTACGCAGATGGTCTCGAACTCTTTTTGTACCACCAGGGTGATCACAGGATCCCAGGTGTACGATTGCTTCAAAATAATATTTTAAATATTAATATTTATTTAAATATTTTGAAATAATTTTTTTTTTTAAAAAAATACTTACCGAAAACTTAATAAAATATTTTTCCTGCCTCTCAGTAGGTACGAATGTCCAACTATAGTACGGACCGTCAAATTTATTTTTCAAAATTTTTGAAATTTGATGGGTAATAGCCCCGTTATTGCGGTCAAACCTAATATTTTAATTATATAGAAAAACTTTAATTTTATATTAATATATTATTAAAATTATAATAAATATTTATTAAAAAAATTAAAAATTTAAAAAATCCATTACCACATTGAATTTGGTGCCGCTTGTGGAGACATCATTGTCAAATACTGCTCGCGTCCTGGAGTTTGTAACAAACTATCAAGAGTGATAGTTTGTTCCTCCGTTCCCGTTTTGCAGTCGGGAATTTCTTCCTCCCCATGTTGATCCGATTCCTGAAACCGTAGAGGTGTTTGAGTTTCAGGAACGGAGTGTGGGGTAAATGTATATTGGGGAAGGAGGTGGGATGTCGCTCTATTAGCAGATGGTGAAGGGTTCGAGGAGGCCGAAGAGGTTCCACGGGCAGAAGACGATGGGATAGATCGTCTTCCACGACCTCTCAACGACCTACCACTACTTGCCATTTTTTCTAAATGATTTTGAAAGTAAAAAGTGTTTAAAATGTGTTTAGAGAGGATTTTGATTTAGAGGTTTTCAGTGAATTTTGAAAAATGAAGGAAAATCTTCGAGTATTTATAGTTTTTTTTGCGACCACGTATGTGGTCGCAAATCAGTGGCAAATTTTGAATTTAATGAAGTGGTCGCAAATTTGTGACTGATTTGCGACCACCAATTAATTTGGTGGGAACCGAAAACGTTCAAACTCCCACCAAATTAATTGGTGGTCGCAAATCAGTCGCAAATTTGCGACTGATTTGCGACTACAGTTACATAAATCGTATTTATTACACGTAGTCATAAATCAGTCGCACATTTGCCACTAATTTGCGACCACATGTATTAATTGTGACTGAAATTCCACCACATTGTCAATGCAGTGGCAAAGTGGTGGCAATCAGTCACAAATAATACCCTAAAACATAAATTTTGAGATTTTGAGAAATACATTGAATTATATAAAATTGATTAATTGATTATAAGTTATACAAATTTCAATTACTATGAAAACAATAACATTTACCAAATTTTCAAATCATTTACCTAAAACACTTAACAAATTTACTTAACCTTATACTTCTTATATACATTTCAAATGTTTTCTAAAAATGAAATCATTACAAATATGGTTTTCAATATATGTGATCACTTATAATGGTTAGTAGTCACATTAATTTGGAAATACAAATTTTAAATTTGGAAAATACTTAGGGAAAATGTGAATTTACCATATGTGGTCGCAAATCAGTCGCAAATTTGCGATTGATTTGCGACTTCTCATTGCGACTGATTTGCGACTTCTCATCAAATTTTGAGAATGTGGTCGTAAATCAGTCGCAAATTTGCGACTGATTTGCGACCACGTTTAATTTTTGTGACTGATATGCGACCACATTGCCAATGCAGTGACAAAGTGGTGGCAAATCAGTCACAAAGAATACCATAAACCCTAAATTTTGAGATTTTGATGAATACATAAAATTATATAAGATTGATTAATTGATTATAAGTTATACAAATTTCAATTACTATGAAAACAATAACATTTACCAAATTTTCAAATAATTTACCTAAAACACTTAACAAATTTACTTAACCTTATATCTTTTATATACATTTCAAATGTTTTCTAAATATGAGATCATTACAAATATGGTTTTCAATATATGTGAGCACTTATAATGGTTAGTAGTTACATTAATTTGGAAATACAAGTTTTAATTGTGGAAAATACTTAGGGGAAATGTGAATTTATCATATGTGGTCGCAAATCAGTCGCAAATTTGCAACTGATTTGCGACCACGTGTAATTTTTGTGACTGAAATGCCACCACATTGTCAATGCAGTGGCAAAGTGGTGGCAAATCAGTCACAATTTCTAAAAAAATCTTATTTATATGGTTATTGGGAATAAATTGAATTATATAAAAATCATATGTACAAAATACATAAAAGCATAACTATATTTATTACATTTCTTCGTTCTCATCATCATTTAAAGATGAAATATTACATTGAAATTCATCTTCTAGTTCCGCATCTCCGACATCGAAATTAATTTCTTCCGTATGGTTAACTCTATCGACCAACCGATCTACTTCTATCTCTTGAACAAGCATTACCTCTTCATCATTTTCTTGTTGCAAGAGGCCAATCTCGTCTTTGTTTTTGTATTTCTCCAAAATGTTAGATCTTGGATTAACTTTAAAACATTGAGCCATGTTTGTTTTGATGATGATTTAGTGTGCGGATAGGGAATATAACAAACTTGATCTGCCTGAGATGCTGATACATCATAAGTATTGAGATATAAATTAGTTATATATTTTTAGCAAAATTAATTATATAGTTAATTATTAACGAATACGTACTGATAATAAATGGTTCGTATTTGTAGTATTTCCCCGATGATAAGACATCAACGACGCCATTTTCCGACTTCCGAGTATCTTTCGAGAGCGTAGGATCGTACCATTCACATTTAAAAAGCGTGATCTTCAAATTTAGGAGTCTGACATACTCAAATTGAATGATATATGTTAAAATCCCGTAGAAATCAGTTTCATCAAATGCATCTGAGTAATTGTCCCTATTCACACAAATACCGCAGTTACATGTCTTTCTCCTATGTCCATGTTTCTTCGTGTGGAACATATAACTTCTTGTAAAACACATCGGCCAAGTGGACGCTTTATTCATCGGTCTTTGAACTAATTCTTGAGCCCATATAGGAAAGACACGTGAATCTGTGAAAGTGCATGAACTGACCTATGATCATATATCAAAAATTAAAGTTAATTAGTATTTCCAAATTAATAAATAAAATATAATATATATGTCAAATAATTAATTAAGCATACATAATCCCTAACTCATATGTGGAACTCTTCCTCTCTTTTCGATGAAATGTCATCTTCCGAAAGATATGGATCATACATCGAATATGATCTTCAAACATGCTACAAAAATAAATATTAAAAATTAATATATATTTCTTAATACAATGAATTGAAATGTAATAAATGCAATTAATTGTTTTCATATACCTCTCTAGTGGCCGAAAAATATTCACAATTCCGTAAAACATATGCATGTGCATATTTATATTCTTTTTCGGAGAGTCATATTTCTTTATATTTACCACTTGGACGATCCATGTGCGTAAATATATCCGGTACTCCGGGATCCAGATATACAAGTATGTCACCTTCATCGAATCTTGTATACCTGTTTATATATATTATATTACTTACATTCATATATAATAAAATAATTAATTCACAAACATAACAATTAATTTAGGTTACCTGTTTTTCATGCGTATGTGCACAGCAAAATAATGTTCCGAGAAGTAAGATATCTCATCATTCACATATGATTCAACAATCGACCCTGCAGCATATCGTTTGTTCTTCGCCTTACTTTTTAGTTTTTTAAAAAACCTTTCAAATGGATACATCCACCTATATTGCACAGGTCCACCCAGTTCAGCTTCGTATGGTAGATGTACAGGAAGATGCTCCATGACGTCGAAAAATGAAGGCGGAAAGATCTTTTCCAAATTGCACAAAATTATGACTATATTTTCCTTCAGAATTTGGACACGGTTTTTTTGTAATAATTTGGAGCATAAATCACAGAAAAATCCTCCAATCCCTATATATATATATTAATTACCATCGACAATGAATTAGTTCAGGCAATTATTATTAATTTACGTATTTCCAATTACAAATATAGTTATTACTATATTTACCTGATAATGCTAGATGAACGTTCCGTGGTAAAAGTTCTGCAAATATGAAAGGGAGAAGTCTTTCCATAAAAACATGGCAGTCATGGCTTTTCATGCCCAAAAATTTTAGTCCATCCATATCCACACAATTTGCTAAATCTGCCGCATAGCCGTCCGGAAATTTGACATCATTTTTTATACATTCCAATAACCGTTCTTTCGCTTTTTGGGTCAATAGAAATATAGGGAATGGAGCATTACCCCGACCATCCACGTGCAACTCTTTTCGAGAGAAAAACTTTGCAATATCCAACCTTGACTTAACTGTATCTTTTGATTTCTCTTTCACATTCATAACAGTATTAATAATGTTATCGAAGAAATTCTTCTCTATATGCATCACATCAAGATTATGTCGAAGGTTAAGATCCGTCCAGTACGGCAACTCCCAGAATATACTTTCTTTGTGCCAATTATGTCAGCTGCTGTAACATTCTTCTTTACTTTCATGACCATTTCTGCCGCACTCAGATGTTCTTAAAGGATTGACAGTTTTTATTCGCTCGTATAAAACTTGTTTTCCTGTCAATGATTGTGGAGGATAGTCATTCAAATCGCGCTTCCCTTTTAAAAAAATTGTTTTATTTTTCCGTAATGGGTGACCATTAGGAAGAAACGTTCTATGACAATCAAACCAACACGTCTTTCTCCCATTTGGTAATTGAAATGCCTTCGTATCATCCATATAAATTGGACACGCCAGCCTTCCATGCGTTGTCCATCCTGACAACATTCCATAAGCAGGAAAATCGCTTATCGTCCATAGTAACACGACTTTTAGATTGAAATTTTGGTTCAGCGATACATCGTATGCATCAACTTTCGTATACCATAATTCTTTCAACTCATCAATCAAAAGTCGGAGGAATATATCCAGACTAGCACGCGGATTATTTGGCCCCGAATTCAAAATGGTTAGAAACAAATACTCTTTCTTCATACACATCTCCGGTGGCAAATTATATGGAGTGATAATAACCAGCCATAATGAATGATTACGAGACATCCCAAATGGATTGAACCCATCAGTACATAAGTCAATATAAACGTTTCGAGATTCAGCAGCAAATCTAGGATGTAGATATTGAAAAAATTTCCACTCTGCAGCATCAGATGGATGACTCATTTATCCGTCTTTTGCTTCATGCTCTGCGTGCCACCTCATTGCCTCTGCTGTTTTCTCGCTTTGATACATTCTTTTAAGTCTATCACCTATAGGTAAATACCACATACGACTGAAAGGTATTCTCGTCCTGCCCTCGCTTGGCTTATACCGGGGGGAATCGTAAAATTTGCATTTTTCCCATTTCTCATCTTCTTTCCAGAATATCATACAATTTTTAACACACACGTCAATTGTATAAAACGGGAGGCCTAAATTTCGCATCAATTTTTCGGTTTCATAATATGAACCCGTGCCTGATTCTCGTCGGGTAAATATTCTGTAAATAGCTCCGCCCAAGAATCCATACATTTTTCTGGTAAATTAAAATCAGATTTGATGTTCATAAACCGAGCAGCTAAAGATAATTGTGAGTGCCCTTCATGACAACCATCATACAATGGATTTTTTGCAGCTTCTAACATGTTGTAAAATTTTTGTGCTTCTTCATTAGGCCGTTCTTCTTCATAATTATAATTATAATTTTCTTCGTTCTGATTATAGTACTGCTGCTGATCATCAGTCGTTGTCTCACGAAATACATCCGTCACCATTTCAACATATCTATTACCGGATATACCAACTGTTTCATCACTACTACAACCACGCGTACCTCCCTGATTTCTTTGGACATCATCCCGACTAGTACTCGTCCCTAACTGAACATTCAGCTCTTCTCCATGTTTATACCAAATATAATAATTTGGCATAAATTCTCGATTATATAGATGACTCCGTATTTTCCGTCCCGAAATAAATTTATCATTTTTGCAATTAATACAATGACAGAAAAACTTACCTCTGCTACTTTGAGCTATAGGTTAACTACTTGCAAAATTCATGAACTGCTCCATGCCTTATGCAAATTCCGCCAATATATTTCTTGTTTCATTATCAATTCTTTTGTACATCCAATCTCTCGAATTGTTATAATTTCTCCACATGTTTTCAAAAAAGAATTTTCCTTCGATTTTACAAATGAGAGAATGTGATTTTGCCACTACTTTGCCACTACTTTGCCACTGATTTGCCACTACTTTGTGACTACAACAGTGTAGTCGCTTAAATGTCGTTATACCTAACCTACACATGTTTTTTATTGTGGCACTTTGCAACCACTTTGTGACTGAAGAGCCACTACAGCACGTAGGCGCAAATTGGTCGTATTTTTAGCGACCAATATGCAACTACCAAGTGATTTTCCATATGTAGTCGCTAATCAGTCGCTATTTTGTGACTGATTAGCGACTACCTAGGTCAGTCGCAACGAAGTCGCATTTTAGTCTCTAATTGGTTGCGTATTGCAACCAAAATGCGACTACACGTATTGGTCATATTTCTGTGACCAATTTGCGACTACTTCTCCGTAGTGGCAAATTAGTCGCTAAACCGTGGCAAATGTGGTCGCAAAATTTGCGACCACGTATGTAGTCGCAAATCGCAGTCGCAAATTGGCAGTTTCTTGTAGTGTCTTCACCTGCATCGGTCGAAAGAGGAAGGCGATCTCCACAATGAAATCGTGAAATAAAGAAGAAGATTCTCTTTCCTTGTCTCGGGAAGAATCTTGGCCGAGAATCGCACCTGCTTCAATGGCGGACTCACTTTCGGAAAGTGAGATTTCGATAAACGTTTGACATTTAACCCAAGAAATCTCACCGATCTCGACAGCTCAGCTTATTCCCATATTCGGCTATGGTGATTGCCGTGACAGCTGGGACTCGCCGGTAATGACGCCATGTCTCCACTTATATAAAGACGCCGATATCCTCCTACTCGACAACACACAAAATACTCCTTCACCTAAACAGAATTTCCCAAACCGTCTTTGCGAAATCCTTGGATTTTCTGTTGGCCTCTCACTCCCGGAGATCCTCTCGGTAAAACTCACCTAGAAATCAGAAGCACCCAATGTCCCTCTCGCAAACCCGTAGGTAACTCTAGGCTCCGGAGAATTTCTGTTCAAATGAAGCACCGACAACGGAAGCGGAATTCTGGCCACCGACGCTTGTGCAGTTGAAGACTTCCCATCATCGGAAATCTAACCGGTTACTCACCCTCATCGGTTCAGTTTTGAATCTACAAGATTAGATTTGGTTCAATTATTCCAACCAAGCAAACCAAAGAACGCAACCAATTTCCCAGGATGACAATTTTTGGAAGGGTAGTGTCCAAAAATTATTCAGGAATGAAAAAATCAAGCCTGATAAGGATCCGGGCGTTTGACAACTCTACTGTTCTCCAACGATTTATGACAACGCTGGTGGGAAGGATTCTGAATATGACCATAGAAGATCATAGAGTCCGCACCTTCATCAGCCTTTTATCCTCAATTTTGCAATGCGAGGGGCGTGTTTAAGGCCAAGATCTGGGCCAGGGGAGATTTATGTTCCGGTTTAATTCGGAAGAGGACATCCTATCGGTACTTGAAAAACGGCCATACCATTTTGACCAATGGATGACCTCGCTGGAAAGATGGGTACGAGTGTAAGGCCCGACTTCCCATGCACAATCCCTTTCTTGGTGAAAGTTATGGTGATTCCAACCCACTATTGGACCGAGGAGACAATCATGGACATCGGGCAAGCAATGGGCAAACTCCTGCAATAAGACGTGAATGAGCCAAAAATAAGGGTTTCTCTCCAAGTAGACGAATCACTGATCATCATAAGTGACTTGCAATTCGCAAATGGAGACATAGTCACGGTGACATTCGACTATGAAAAGTTGGCAAAGTTTTACGAACGATGCCACCGAATAACGCATGATGAAAGACACTGCTCAGCCATGCAAAACTCCTCCTACATAGAACCTGACGCACCACTACCCCCCCCCCCTTCCCTGATACAAGCCTCGATTCAAGGCTTATATGCGTGTGGGCTGTTTGGAGAAGGTTAGGTGAGAAACTCGACCTTAGACTTCTTGGATAGGGGTTTTTGGGATGGTAATTGATGGAAGGGTGAAGTGAACCACACGAAGGGTGATGAACCTCGTGATAAATCACAAACTTAGAGCTAGGAGGGCTGGTCTCAACTAGGTTCTAAGCGCACAAGTCTCTTTTGAGAGAAAGCTTGTAGGAAGAAAGTTCTACTTTATTAATATCAAAAAGGTTGTCGAACTACAATGCTGGAAGGAGCCTTATTATTATGCTCGACAGCTTGACCTTCTAGTGTCGACTCAAAGAAAGAAAAGGAAAGATTACAAAAGTGCACAAATGGAAAATGTACAAAAGTGCATAACCGAAAAAGGACCTATTCCTAAAATGTCTTTGATTCAAAAATGTAAACAATCTAGATCCTACCCTGCAAAACAGAAAGAGGCATATATTCGAATTGAAAACTTACCTTTCTTACCTCACGGCCAAGAAATGGAAAGTGGCCGTCCTTGTGGCATGCACGCGCCTTGCTCCTAGTCTTCGACTTGTAGTAGGGTTAGGAATCTTTGGGCCCTGACCTCTCTTGCCACTAAAGCTAAAGTCTCTGAAGTCCCTTGCATTGTTGAGAAGCCTTTTGAATCTTCTTTGCACTTCTGGCCCACTGTCTTTAGTCGATCTTCCTCTAGGAGCTTGTCGACCCATAAGCTGAACTTGTGGAAGAGTGCTCTTGATCTGCTCCTTGTCATTGCTCCTGGTGGCACCACTGGTGTTGAGACTTCCTCTAGATGCATGTCCTGAAGCTGGTAGCTTATCTGGTCCGAGTCTCCTTGTGTAGAAGTTGAAATGCTTGTGTACTCGTCTGGATCAGCTATACCCTGGATCGGCTGTACCGGCTGGATTGTGCGAGGTACCGGCCGGAATGCCTTCTGGACCGGCCAAGTTAATCCCGGAGTCGGCGGCATCACCAATGGGACCGGCGGTGTCATCCATGTTGCCACCAGTTGGGTCAGAGGTTTGGGCCTCTCCGCCGGCAATGCTGATCGGTCCGGTCCTGTTGGTCGAGGGTTCAACGGTACCGCTAGGGCTGGTTGACGTGCCAAATGGCCCGGCTGTCTCGGGCAAGCTTCCTGGTCGGCCAATCTGGTCTCCTAGCCGGACATACGACCTGATGTCCTCATCATCCCCTCCTTCTTCAGTAGGTTTTGACCTCAAAACTGGTTCATCTGCATGGAAAGGGGCTAAGTCAGTTACCTTGAACGTGTTGGACACATTAAACTCATCTGGGAGCTCGATTCGGTAGGCGTTGTTGTTGATCCTCTCCAGCACTCTGAATGGTCCGTCTCCTCTTGGTGCTAGCTTGGAACTCCTTAGGTTGGGGAACCTCTCCCGCCGTAGGTGTAGCCATACCCAATCGCCTGGTTGAAAGATCACATCCTTTCTTCCCTTGTAGCATGAGTCACGTACTGCCCAGTCCTCTTCTCCAAGTTCTCTGCTACCTTCTGGTGTAACTTCCTTATGAACTCTGCCTTGGATACTCCGTTGAGGTTGGTCATCTCTGATGGTGGCAATGGCGTTTGCTCCAATGGGGTGAGAGGGTTGAAGCCGTATACTACTTCAAAGGGTGTCTTCTTGGTTGCTGAGTGCACGGCTCAGTTGTAAGTGAACTCTATGAATTCCAGGCACTCCACCCAAGTCTTGAGGTTCTTCCCTAGTGTAGTCCTGAGAAGAGTTGATAGTGTCCGGTTGACAACTTCAGTTTGGCCATCGGTTTGAGGATGGCAGGTGGTAGAGAAGAGTAGCTTCATACCTAGCTTCCTCCAAAGGGTCCTCCAGAAATGGTTGAGGAACTTGGTGTCCCTGTCTGATACGATGGTCCTTGGCATTCCATGAAGCCGTACTATCTCCCTGAAGAACAGCTCGGCTGTTTGCATGGCATCATTGACATTGGTACATGGAATGAAATGTGCCATCTTGGAGAATCTGCCCACCACTACAAAGATTGCATCTTTGTAGTTGATCTTGGGCAGACCTAGAACGAAGTCAATTGAGATGTCCACCCATGGATGTGTAGGTATGGGGAGTGGGAGATACAACCCGTGAGGGTGCACTCGGGACTTCGCCTTTTTGTAGGTGACGCAACTTGCACAATGGGCTTCTACTGACCTTTTGATGTGTGGCCGGTAGAAGTGCTCCTTGACCACTGCTAGAGTCTTGTCGACACCAAAGTGGCCCATGAGTCCTCCTCCATGAGCTTCTCGGATGATAAGCTCTCGTAATGATCCTTGTGGTATGCACAGCCTTCTCTCTCGGAACAAGAATCCCTCATGGATGTAAAACTTGCCATGACTCCCTTTGCCACACTCCTTGTAGCTCTCAGCAAAGTCAGGATCATCCTTGTATAGGTCCTTGATGTGCTCGAACCCTAGGACCTTTGCCTCCATGGTGGATATCAAGGCAAACCTCCTTGATAGTGCATCGGCTACCACATTGTCTTTGCCCTTCTTGTACTTGATGACGTACGGGAAGGTCTCTATGAACTCCATCCACCTGGCATGTCTCCTCTTGAGATTGGTTTGCCCTCTGAGGTGTTTGAGAGTCTCGTGATCAGTGTGGATCACAAACTCCTTGGACAGCAAGTAATGCTGCCAAGTCTCCAATGCTCGGACAAGGGCATAAAGCTCCTTGTCATAAGTGGGGTAGTTCAGTGAGGCACCACCTAGCTTCTCACTGAAGTATGCCACTGGTCTCCCTCCTTGGGTTAGCACTGCTCCTATGCCTATTCCAGAGGCATCACACTCCATTTCAAACGTCTTGTTGAAGTCGGGCAGGACTAGCACTGGTGCATGCGTAAGGCTGTCTTTGAAGGCCTGGAATGCCTTCTCCTGAGCTTCTCCCTAGCTGAATCCCACGTTCTTTTCACTACTGCCATCAATGGTGAGGCAATACTGCTGAAGTTGGGCACGAATCTCCTGTAGAAGCTGGCCAGTCCGTGGAAGCTCCTCACTTGGCTAATGTTGCTTGGTGTTGGCCATTTTTGAATGACTCGAATCTTCTCTTCATCAACCTGTAGGTCCTGTGAACTTACAACAAAACCTAAGAAGATAATTTTATCAGTACAAAAGATGTACTTCTTGAAATTGGCATAAAGCTCTTCTTGTCGAAGGATTTTAAGCACCAACTCAAGATGTGTGAGGTGATCCCTTAAACACTTACTATAAACTAATATGTCATCGAAATAAACTACAACGAACTTACTGATGTACGCCCTAGGAACTTGGTTCATAAGGCGCATGAAGGTGCTTGGGGCATTAGTCAAGCCGAATGGCATGACTGTCCACTTGTAGAGCCCTTGCTTTGTATTGAAAGCAATCTTCCACTTATCACCTTCCTTCATCCTGACCTGGTGGTATCCACTCTTAAGGTCTATCTTGGAGAAGACCGTGGCTCCACTCAGCTCATCTAGTATGTCATCCAGCCATGGTATCAGATGCGGGTACTTGACTGTGATGTTGTTGATTGTTCGGCAGTCCACGCACATACGCCAAGTCCCATCCTTCTTGGGCACTAGTAGCACCGGTACGACACATGGACTGAGGCTCTCTCGAACATAGCCTTTCTCCAGGAGCTCCTTGACTTGCTTCTCAAGCTCTTTAGACTCCTCTGGACTCATCCGGTAGGCTGGTCGGTTGGCAGGGCTGCTCCGGGCACGAGGTCGATCTGGTGCTCTATGCCTCGTAGGGGAGGTAAGCCTGCTGGTATCTCTTCCGGGAACACATCCTGGAACTTGTTGAGGAGAGTTGCTACTTCAGGAGGTAGCTCTACCTGTTCTTTCTCTACATTCAATACTTCTTTGAAAACCATTAGTAGCATTAGATCCTTCGAGGCTAAAGCTCTCCGGACATGACTTGGTTGAATAAGAAAATTAGATTTAATGAGCTTCTTTTCCTTACTCATTTTCTGTTGAAGCTCATGTACCTGGGCAGGTGTGAGAGGAGCTAGGCTGACCTTTCTCTTGTCATCCACAAAAGTGTAGAGATTGGTTCGGCCATCATGCCTGATCTCTTTGTCAAATTGCCATGGCCTTCCTAGCAGAAGATGGCCAGCTTACATAGGCACCACGTCGCACACGACATGGTCTTGGTACTTGCCCACATTGAATGGTACAGTGACTTGCTCGTGGATCTTGAACTCCACTTTGTCATCGAGCCATCTAAGTCTATACGGTCGAGGGTGCCTTGTCTTCTCTAGACCTAGCTTATCAACCATGTACGCACTAGCAACGTTAGTGCAAGAACCACCATCTATGATGAGGTTACATAACTTGCCCTTGATGGTGCAACGGCTGTGGAAGATGTTCTCCCTTTGGATGGTCTCTGAAGGATCCACCATTGCACTGAGGATACGTCTAGTGACCAGCACTTCCCCACATCAGGGTACTCAATGTCACCATATTCTCCTTCTGGTTCATAGTCCTCTTCATCTTGGGACTCATACTCTCCAGCCTCCGTAATCAGCATGACCTGGTTGTTTGGGCACTCCCTTGAGATGTATCCACGACCCCTACACTTGAAACAAGTGATGTCACGTGATCTTTGAGGGTTAGAGGACTTACTAGGCTCTCTCTGGTCACGGGTTGGCTCAAGAGGCTTGCTCTTGAACTGTGACTCTATCTCTATGCCTTTGCCTTTGTCTACGGGCTTGGGAATGTTGTTTGGTGCCCAAGGCGTCTTAGGCTTGCTGCGGATGTCTTGGCTCTTACGTTTGATGTGCTGCTCAGCATGGACAGATAGGTGGAACAAGTCTTTGAAGTCATTGTAGATTTGCCTTTCCACCTTGCGGCTGATTCTTTCTTGGAGTCCATCCAAGAATTGTGCCATCAAAGCTTCCTCATCGTCATTGAGTTCCAGCCTGTTCCTTAGTCTTTCAAACTCTTCATAGTACTCCTCTACTGATCTGGTACCCTGCTTAAGAGTACGAAAACGTCATTGCAAATCTCTATGAAAATAAGGTGGAACAAACCTTTGTCTCATGAGGTCTTTCATGTCGACCCATGAGTCTACGGGCCTCATTCTTTTCCTCCTTCGGTCAGATACCTCACGATCCCACCAGATGAGGGCATTGTCCGTGAGTTGTGCTACTGCCATTGAGACTCTCCTAGGGCCTGGTTGGTTGTAATGATCAAAGATATGATCCATTCTTCTCTCCCAATCTAGGTAAGCCTCGGGGTCTACTTTTCCTGCAAAACATGGAGGAGTTAGCTTAACATCAGGATGAGTTACCCGGTTGTAGGCGTGTTCATCACCATCCTCATGATGTCTAGGAGGCCTCCTTGGTCTCTGGTGAAGACCATACAGCTCGAAGCCATCATCTTCTGCCTCTGGTTGCCGTGGAGGTCCTCTCGGCCTATGGTGATAGTTATGAGGTTGTGTGTCCTCATCTCCATCTGGCTGACGCTCCTCCTGTTCGTGCCGTGTCCTAAGGTGCTCAGGACCCTCAGGACGGTCTTTCTCAGCTCTCACGTGCCTTATGGCCTGGAATCTCACAGCCCTCTCCACGCGCTCCAATCTCTCGCCTATGGATGCGAGTTGCGTTTGGAGGGTGGTGAACATGACCATCATGGCTTCGGTTGCTTCTCTATTTTCTTTTGCCATTGTGCTACAAGAAAGAAACACAAGTTATTTTGCTCCTAAGTGGATTAAGAGGGTTTTCTTTTATAGGGGAATTCGAATTTGCAAAAAGGAAAAAGTTGAGAAAAAGAAAAAATCTGAAAAAGGAAAGTTTAGAAAAATGGAAACTTCCTACAACTTGTGCTATCTGTCCAATTCGAATTCTTTTGGTATTTTTCTATTTTCTTTTTCTATTCTTTTTAATTTAACTTAAAATAATGGAAATATCATTTGAACAAAAAGGAAAACGTGAATGGCAATGCAAAAGTGAATTTAAGCCCTAGTGATACACGTAGAAGCTAGATGCACTCGGTTTGGAGTTTAGTGTTATTTTTTTGATTTTTCTTGAATGCGACTTAAACTAATGCAAGAACAAGAAACAAAACTAACTAAAGGATAGAAAAAACCTGGTTTAGGAGCTTTAAGCTCTGATACCAAAATGATACAAGCCTCGATTCAAGGCTTATATGCGCGTGGGCTGTGTGGAGAAGGTTAGGTGAGAAACTCGACCTTAGACTTCTTGGATATGGGTTTTTGAGTTGGTATTGGGTGGAGGGGTGAGGTGAACCACACGAGGGGAGATGACCCTCTTGATAAATCACAAAAGTAGAGCTAGGAGGGCTGGTCTCAACTAGGTTCTAAGTGCACAAGATTCTTAGAGAGAAAACTTGTAAAAAAATTCGCACTATATTATTATCAAAAAGGTTGTCGAACTACAATGCTGGAAGGAGCTTTATTAATATGCTCGACTGCTTGACCTTCTATGGTCGACTCAAAGAAAGAAAAGGAAAGTTTACAAAAGTGCGCAAATGGAAAATGTACAAAAGTGCATAACTGAAAAAGGACCTATTCCTAAAATGTCTTTGACTCAAAAATGTAAACAATCTAGATCCTAACCTGCAAAATAGAAAGAGGCATATATTCGAATTGAAAACTTACCTTTCTTACCTCACGGCCAGGAAATGGAAGGTGGCCATCCTTGTGGCATGCACGTGCCTTGCTCCAAGTCTTCGACTTGGAGTAGGGTTAGGAATCTTTGGGCCCTGATCTATCTTGCAACTAAAGCCCAAGTCTCTGAATTCCCTTGCGTTGTTGAGAAGCCTTTGGAATCTTCTTTGCACTTTTGGGCCACTGTCCTTTGTCGATCATCCTCTAGGAGCTTGTCGACCCATAAGCTGAATTTGTGGAAGAGTGCTCTTGATCTACTCCTTGTCATTGCTCCTGGTGGCTCCATTGGTGTAGATACTTCCTCCAGATGCATGTCTTGAAGCTGGTAGCTTATCTGGTCCGAGTCTCCTTGTGTAGAAGTTGAAATGCCCGTGTACTCGGCTGGATCGCTTGTACCGGCTGGACTTTGCAAGGTACTGGCCGGAATGCCTTCTGGACCGGCCAAGTTGATCTCGGAGTCGGCGGTGTCACCACTGGGACCAGCGGTGTCATCCACGTCTCCACCAGTAGGGCCGGAGGTTTGGGCCTCTCCGCCGGTAATGCTGATCGGGTCCGGTCCTGTTGGTCGAGGGTCCGGCGGTACCGCTTGGGCCGGCAGACGTGCCAAATGGCCCAGCTGTCTCGGGCAAGCTTCCTGGTCGGCCAATCTGGTCTCCTGGCCGGCCAAACGACCTAATGTCCCCATCACCGGCGGAGAGGCCCAAACCTCCGGCCCAACTGGTGGCGACCTGGAAGACACCGTTGATACAAGCCTCGATTCAAGGCTTATATGCGCGTGGGCTGTTTGGAGAAGGTTAGGTGAGAAACTCGACCTTAGACTTCTTGGATAGGGGGTTTTGGGTTGGTATTCGATGGAAAGGTGAAGTGAACCACACGAGGGGTGATGAACCTCGTGATAAATCACAAACTTAGAGCTAGGAGGGCTGGTCTCAACTAGGTCTAAGCGCACAAGTCTCTCTTGAGAGAAAGCTCGTAGGGAAAAAGTTCTACTTTATTAATAATCAAAAAGGTTGTCGAACAACAATGCTGGAAGGAGCCTTATTAATATGCTCGACAGCTTGACCTTCTAGGGTCGACTCAAATAAAGAAAAGGAAAGTTTACAAAAGTACGCAAATGGAAAAGATACAAAAGTGTATAACCGAAAAAGGACCTATTCCTAAAATGTCTTTGACTCAAAAATGTAAAGAATCTAGATCCTACCCTGCAAAACAGAAAGAGGCATATATTCGGATTGAAACTTACCTTACTTACCTCACGGCCAAGAAATGGAAGGTGGCCGTCCTTGTGGCATGCACGCGCCTTGCTCCTAGTCTTCTACTTGCTCCTAGCCATGCGCGCGCGTGGCTTGGTCCCTTTTCTCTCCAACTCTTTTAAGCTACTACATGAGCTCTCCCATTTATATACTAGAGGATTTTTCCTCAACTTTCCAATGTGGGACTATTGTCCCTCTTCATTATTTTAGCCAACAAATTTATGGCTTCTTAATGAGCCCAATGCCCATTTCTCATTCACATTCCAACAACTTTTGCAATCAATATTTGGGCTATATTACCCAATTGAACATGCAAATTTGTTCATAAAAATTGTTCCAACAATCCCCCACATGAATAGAAATGACTCTATACAATTCAGATTCGATAGACTCAACGGACTCTACTATCTAGATGTATTCTATAGACTTTCGAGAATATAAAAAAAAATTCACTGTATCTGAGTTGGTAGCATGTCAGTTTTGAACCACTCATTGTTAATATCTGTCGGGTTTACTCGACCAGGAGGTGAACATGATATCTTGAACCACCCGAGCTTTGATGTAAACCGAGACAACAGGTATAACACAGTTTCATTTCTCGTAGAACTATGTTCTCTATTGTGTCCATTGTGGCCGTGGACTTGCCTGGTTAAGCATGAGTGAACTTGGAGAATATAGCCTTTCCTTCATTCTCCTAGAAACGGCCCCATTTCACACTCATAAGGTGATGCGCCATTAGCTTTGTTTTAAGGAGCATCCTGTAATACTCTACTTATATGTCAAAACTATCGCCTCAAATCATTAAAAGCAATGCTTATCCTACACATATAGGTAACAACACTGTTTATCATCCTAGGAACTGGGTATAGACGTAAGTCGCACACTCTTTTTTCCAGATTCTGTTTGATTTAGTTGTCCCTTTGAACCTACATCTTGGGATCTCCAGTCACGTAGGTGGGGTTTCCATCAAACTTCATCTTTAGTCATAGGCTTTAAACCCATTCCTCTTGATGACATCCGCTAATCCCATATCTTTCATGTCAAACTTTCCACTAAGCAGACTCTTAGTTTGATTGATCATGTCTTTATTGCTACCAATGATAAGCATATCATCCACGTATAAGCATAACAAAATATACCTATTTGGCGTATTTTTGACATAGATACATTTATCACATTCATTTATGCTGAAACCATTTGACATCATTACATTGTCAAATTTTTCATGCCATTGTTTAGGAGCTTGTTTGAGTCCGTACAATGACTTTACAAGTCTACACACTTTGTGTTCTTGACCAGAGACGACAAACCCTTCAGGTTGTTTCATATAAATCTCTTCTTCTAAATCACCATTTAGAAAAGCAGTTTTTACATCCATTTGATGTATTTCCAAGTCCCTCAATGCTGCCATGCTTATCAACATTCTTATTGAAGTTATTCTCGTTACTGGAGAATAGGTGTCAAAGAAATCCAAACCTTCTTTTTGTCGGAATCCTTGCACCACAAGTCTAGCCTTGTACTTCTCTATTGAGCCATCGGTTTTCAATTTTGTTTTGAAAATCCATTTACACCCTAATGCCTTAGAGCCTTGTGGTAGATCGGTTATCTCCCATGTATTGTTTTGCATAATGGAGTCGATCTCACTATTCACAGCTTCCTTCCAAGATGGCGCATCAGGTGTAGACATGGCTTCGGTGAATGTTCTCGGTTCATTCTCTAAGAGAAAGACCGTCAAGAAATCATCACCAAAAGATTTTTCCTTACGAGCTCTTTTGCTTCGTCTAGGTTCATCTTCAACATTTTCTACTTCAGTTACTGAAGTACCAGATGTGCTTGCCTCATTTGTGGAGGTGATTGCATCACTCTATTCACGTGCTCGTTTCAGATGTTTATCCTTACACGGAAACACGTTTTCAAAAAATGTTGCATTTTTTGATTCCATAATCGTATTGACATGGAGATCTGGTATATCTGATTTATATACAAGAAACCGATAAGCACTACTATTGTGTGCGTATCCTATGAATATGCAATCCACACTTTTAGGTCCAATTGTGACCTTTTTAGGAGGAGGTACTACTACTTTTGCTAGGCACCCCCACACTTTCAAGTATTTGTACGAAGGTACAATGCCTTTCCACAACTCATACGGTGTTTTGCCGGTTGTTTTGTGTGGTATTTTATTGAGGATATAATTTGTGGTGAGCAATGCTTCCCCCCCACAGATTCTGGGGTAACCCAGATTCCTGCAACATTGCATTCATCATTTCTTTCAGAGTTCGGTTTTTTTGTTCCGCAACTCCGTTAGATTCTGGTGAGTAGGGAGCTGTTGTTTGATGGATAATGCTATTTTCTTGACAAAATGCATTAAACGGTCCATCATATTCGCCTCCTCTGTCACTTCTAACTATTTTAATAGTTTTCTTAAGTTGATTTTCAACTTCGAGCTTGTACTCTTTAAATTTTTGTAGGACTTCATCCTTACTACGTAACAAATATACGTAACAATATTTTGTACAATCATCAATGAATGTCACAAAATACTTTTTACCACCTCTAGTTTGTATGCTTTTCAAGTCGCAGTGTGTATTAATGCTAGAGGTTCAGTAGTTTGTTCAACATGAGGTGATGGAGTTTTTGTGAGTTTTGCTTCGACGCATATCTCACACTTGTCTTTACTTATTTTGCATTTTGGAATTAGGTTCAAATTAATTAATTGTTGCATCGATTTATAATTCACATGTCCTAATCTTTCATGCCATAAATTAAAAGACTCAACCAAATAAGCAACTGGTTTCTTATTCATTGCAACATTGGAAAAAGTAGGAACATCATTGTTTTTGAGAACTGTCATTACACACATTTTGATCAGTTCTCCCTTAACATACCTTTTTTCCAAGTACACCCCATTCTTCCTAAGAACCAATTTGTCGGACTCAAAGTTGATGGCGAATTCATGCTTGCTCATCAATGTCCTGGATATCAGGTTCTTCCTCATGTCTGGCACGTGCTTCACATTGGTGAGAGTGACTTCATGTCCAGATGTCAGCTTCAGCACCACTTTGCCGTGACCTTTAATCTTGAAAAACGTCGTATCTCCCATCATCAACTGCTCCTCGGACTTGTTCTTCTGATAAGAACTGAACATATCTCGATCAATGCAGATGTTAGTGGTTGCTCCAGTATCATAGAACCACTCCCTAGGATTTTCCTCAACCATGTTTGCCTCAGTGACCACCGCACATAGGTCAGCTTCAGTCATATTGGCTTGAGCTTTTCCCTTCGTCTTACTGCGACACTCCGAGGACTTGTGCCCTTTCTTACCACAATGATGGCAACTCCCAGAGAATTTCTTTGGGTTGCCTTGCTTCTTAAAGCTTGTGGAGGCTTGAGGTGCGACCTTGTTAAACGCATGTTTATTAGGTCCATTGTTGTTTGCCACAACCTTGCCTTTGCCCTTTCTTGCGTATTTGGCTACATTCGCATTATGATCGAGATGGTAATCTGATCTGCGATGTGTTGACTCAATTTGCAACCTGGTAATTAAGTTTGACAACGTCAAAGCCTTTTGCTTGTGGTCGAGATAATTTTTGAAATCGACCCAACCGGGGGGTAGCTTCTCAATAAAGCAATTCACAGTGAATGTCTCACACAGCTTCATTCCCTCATCGGTTAACTCTTGGGATATCATTTGCAGTTCATGAACTTGCTCCATGATGGGCCTTGAGTCCACCATTTTGAAGTCAAGAAATTTCTTAACTGCATATTTCCCAGAGCCTACGTTGAAAGACTTATACTTCTTTTCCAAGGCATCCCAGAGATCCTTGGAAGTTTTGACCTCACTGTACAAATTGAACAGTTGGTCCACCAGGCGGCTTTGAATGTAGCCTCGACACAAGTAGTCTCCATGGTTCCGCGACTCAACACTAGTAAGAGCTCGTGGATCAGTATTCCCCAGAGGTAAGACAGGCTTAACCTCGGTGAGATACTTCTCCAATTTCAGAGTAGTCAGGAAGAAGTGCATCTTTTGCTGCCACGTCTTAAAATTGGACCCATCGAATTTGTCCGGTGTAAGTCCTGCACTTATAGCGCTAGGCACAGACGGGACATCAGATGCGGATGAACCAAGTGGTAGACCACTCCCAATCTGGGGCGTCACCTCACTTGCGTTAATCCCATCATTGGCACCTCGGGATGTGGTATCAACAGGCACGTAAGCAGTTTCGTTAGCCATTTCAGATGAATCTGTTCAAATATAGAAGAAACAGAATCAATATGGATAACAAACAAATGCGACAGCAATATAATCGATTTTAAAAAATCATTAAAATTGTGTTCTACGGAAATTTGCTTTAAAAAGCATTCCGAGAATTCGCTCAAATTTCTGCGGATATCACAAAATATTTTATAATTTTTTTTTTTGATATTCCGAGAAATTCTGAAAAAATAATTTGACTCCTTTATGAATCAGAAATATTTTTTCTTTTTTAGAAACCCTAACAGGCGTTTCTATAAATGAATATATAAATATATATTTATTATATATATATTTTTTAAATAACCTATTCGTAGAAACCCTAATAGGTGTTTCTAGAATAATATTTTTCACGTTTCGTGAAACTCGCTGTTAGGCCTTCACGGAAACCGTTGGACAGAAAGACTTAGATCGTTTGAGTTTTTGAAACTTTCTACTGAATCGTTATAAAACGTTCGCAGAACTGTTTCAGATCGATCATAAAAACGGATTGAAAATGTTTATGAAATCGATTCCGATCGATTGAAATAATGTGAAAACGTTTAAAAAAACGTTACAAATCAGATCAGAATCGTTTGAAACTGTTTTTTTCAGATTGAAAATCGTTTAGAAACGTTTTTGAAAATCGTTTAGAAACGTTTTTGAAAATCGTTTTAAAAATCAATCGCAATTCTCAATCCGATTCAAGCGATAAGTAGGAAGCGGATTTATTGAATTAAGAATGTTAGAACGCGAAAAACTGGATATGAAAATCACGATATGAAAAAACGATTTACGGATCAAATGATTGAAAACCGAATTAAGAAGAAGACAAATTCGTGGAGGCGAGATTTGATCTCTTTCCTTAATTCAATAAATCTCCCGTAGTGTGGCGGTTTGATAAGATTTTGAATCCCAGGATACAACCACGATGAGACTACAATCGCAACACCCAACTGTAGAATCTATGAACAATAATCTACGCTATACTCTCGAGGAAAACTTACAGTGCGTGAAGAAGAGAGGATGAAGATCGTATGGTTTAGGGTTTTGATTTGGTTTTGGGCCAAAAACGTGCCAAGACCCAAGACCCAAGACCCGAGACCCGAGACCCGATACCCAAGACCCGAGACCCAATACCCGAGCCCCAAGCCCGAGCCCCAAGCCCGAGCCCGAGCCCGGCCCGGCGGCGGCGGCGGCGCGCGCGTGGCTTGGTTCCTTTTCTCTCCAACTCTTTTAAGCTACTACATAAGCTCTCCCATTTATATACTAGAGGATTTTTCCTCATGTTTCCAATGTGGGACTTTTGTCCCTCCTCATTATTTTAGCCAACAAATTTATGGTTTTTTAATGAGCCCAATGTCCATTTCTCATTCACATTCCAACAATTTTTGCAATCAATATTTGGGCTATNTCTCCTCTCTCGCCGTTTCAGGTTTCTCTTCACTTCTGTCGATCGCCGTTCCTTCTTGCCGTTTCTCCTCCTCGCCGGTTCTCGTCGTTGCTGTTTCACGTCGTCAACATGTAAGTTTTCTAATCTAATATTTTGATCGATTTTAGCTCATTCGGTTGCTTAAGTACTTGAAGTGATGAATTCAGAGATCTTGTAACCACCAAATGCTCGATTTCAATTTCGACCTTTCTCTGGAAAATGTCTTCGAGTTCAGATTCAATCATTGAGTTTTTGAGTTCTTCGATCCTAGTTTCCTTTGTCTCGAGAACAGCTCTTGCTTCCTCAAGTTTGTGTTCCAGATGCTTTACCTTCTGCTTTAAGATCAGTACTTGTGAGCCTGACGATGTTGAGTTATTTTCTCTACATATTTCATTTCTTGACTGGTCTGGTGAACTAAGTTCATCGATGTTCGAATGTAGTGGTATAGATTCCTTACCCACCTCCTGGAAACTTTTAACCTCTGTACATTTTTCAATCACGTAGTTAGTTTATAGATATATCATATAGCATAACGAGCTGAATTGTTTTTTCATTATGGTTATCGAAATCAAGGTCTGCACACAAACCTTTCCAAAGAGCTTCCTGCAGAGTTGTAAAACTTCTCATAGAATCTGCAAGTAGATCCTTTTCTGCCCAACAATGGCTGTTTTTCTTGTTCTCATCTCTATCTTCTTTTTTTATCCCGATTTTTGAGTCTGCTATGTGTTTGGACTTCCTCCCTAACTTGACCCCCTTTGCTAACTTCCCCAATATGATTCAGCATCAATCTCTCATCTTTCTCTCCACGGTTAGAGACATAACGGGACTTAAGCAGTATTTTAATAATAATTTTATCAATACAAATTATTTTTTTACAAAAATATCATAAACATTAAAAATTATAGGTTTATATTTAGTATTTAAAATTTAAACATTTCAAAAAAATGCTAAATATTAAATTTAAATAGATTGATAAAATGTTCCAATTATAGGTCGTATCAAGAGTACCAAAGACGTGGTGAGTCATCGACTCCGAGTTTTATACCAACTCAAATCCTAGAATCAGCAAATGATTCTTTCCGACCAATGACAATTGAAGAATTAGTTCAGCAGCCTGGTCGTGAACTTCTTACATTTCTCGATCCGAGACGTCAAGGAAACTCGACATGGTAAATTGATTTTTCTATAATTAGATTTAAAATAATTATTTTAATGCTATTCTGTAATTATATTTAAAATAATTATTTAAACGCTATTGTAATAAAAATTCGTAGGTTTGGTATTTCAAACAATGGAATAAGCAAATCTATATTAAAGATGCTTCATTCTCTTTTGAACAAACCATATACCAAATTTCGAGATTTTCCGTACGAAAAAAGCCAGATTTGGTTCAGGACGTTTGCGGTACGTTATTTAAATTTTAAATATATAATTATTTAAAATAGTTTTTAATAATATTTTTAGTAACATATACTAAAATTTTGCAACAAGAATTTACATGGGATCCAATGAACACAAAATTGGTAGAAGAAACTTTCGAAAAAGAGGCTGCAGTACAATTTTCCCGCCACATGAACGAGTGGAAACAAAAATGGAAAAAGGGAAAAGATAAACCAAGAGGGTTGAATGAGTCGGTTTGGAACGACTTTATTTGTTATTGGAAATCTTCCAGCACTGAGGTCATCTCAAAAACTAATTCGGGAAACCGGAAGAGCGACCAAGGAGGCAAAGGCATTTATATTCACAATGCCGGATCGACTAGTTTTCTAAGACGAGCCGATCAATTGGTAGATTAATTATTATATTAATTATTTATTATTATTTAAAAATTCTAAAATTCTTAATTTAGAATTTTTTATTTTTAGGTACAAGAAATTGGAGCGCTTCCAAATCACTTGCAACTTCTCGAGGCCGTCCACACGAACAAAAAGACTGGTCGTATCCAAGATGGTCTCGTTAGTGAGATCATCGAAAAAATAAAAAATAAAAAGTGATATTCTAACCCAACAGTCTCAAGTTGGTTCTTCATCTTCAGTTGCCGAATTGCCTCGTTCTGAGATTAACCATCTCATTCTTGATGTAAGTTTCATTTTTTTAAAAATATATAATTAATATTATAATAATTTTCATTAAATTTTTTAATAATATTTTTTATTTTTACAAGAAGTACCATTTTCAAAGGATCGTCATCCAGGACTCGGGAGAGTTGCAGATACCGATGGTGCATCATCTACAGTTAGAAACGAGGAAAATGAACAGCTAAAAGAAGAAATGACGGCTATGAAAATAAAGATGAATAATCTCAAAAACTTTGTAGAAATGATAAAAAATAAATTACCTGATGACTTTTTTTCTCCTCCTTCTCCTCCTTCCCCTCCTTTGTAATTTGTATTTTAAAATAATTGTCTAATATTATATTTATAATTATAATATTATTTTTATTAATTATATGATTATTTTTAAAAATATTAATTTAGTTTAATAAAATAAAAAATTTATTAATTTATTTTTTTAATATTTATATTTTAAAAATATTGAATAAGAATATTTAATTCAATATTTTTAAAATATAAATATTAAAAATTATAATTTTATTTTTTCAATTAATCGATTTTTTCTGACGGATTCTATCGTCGGATATTTCCGACGGACGCTCCCGTTGGAAAAGTGTCGCATATCTCCCGACGGTTTATAATCGTCGGGAAAAATCATCGGACCAAATTTCTGACGGTAGAAGTCATCGGAAAGAGTCCAATGATAATTCTTCGGTAATTCATGATGGCTACGGACCATCGAATATCCATCGGTGTATGCCGACGGACCATTTCAATCGAAAAGCCGTCAGAAGTTTTTGACGGAGGAGATAATCGCCAAGCCGTCGGAATTTCGCGATAAATTCCCGACGAAATTTAGTTTCCGACGAAATATTTCGACGGACTATTTTCGTTGGAAATTAGATGAGAATCTGTTTACCGACGCGTTTCCGACAAATATGGCCGTCAGAAATGTGTTGTTTTCCTGTAGTGTAGCTCTCAGCAAGGTCAGGATCATCCTTATATAGGTCCTTGATGTGATCAAATCCTAAGACCTTTGCATCCATAGTAGATATCAAGGCAAACCTCCTTGATAGTGCATCGGCCATTGTCTTTGCCCTTCTTGTACTTGTTGACGTATGGGAAGGTCTCTATGAACTCCATCCACCTGGCATGTCTTCTCTTGAGATTGGTTTGCCCTCTGAGGTGTTTGAGAGTCTCGTGATCAGTGTGGATCACAAACTCCTTGGACAGCAAGTAATGCTGCCAAGTCTCCAATGCTCGGACAAGGGCATAGAGTTCCTTGTCATAAGTGGGGTAGTTCAGTGAGGCACCACCTAGCTTCTCACTGAAGTATGCCACTGGTCTCCCACCTTGGGTTAGCACTGCTCCTATGCCTATTCCAGAGGCATCACACTCCACTTCAAACGTCTTGTTGAAGTCGGGCAAGACTAGCACTGGTGCATGCGTAAGGCTGTCCTTCAAGGCCTGGAATGCCTTCTCCTGAGCTTCTCCCCAGCTGAATCCCACGTTCTTCTTCACTACTGCCGTCAATGGTGAGGCAATACTGCTGAAGTTGGGCACGAATCTTCTGTAGAAGCTGGCCAGACCATGGAAGCTCCTTACTTGACTGATGTTGCTTGGTGTTGGCCATTCTTGTATGGCTCGAATCTTCTCTTCATCAACCTGTAAGTCCTGTGAACTTACAACAAAACCTAAGAAAACAAGTTTATCCGTACAAAAGATGCACTTCTTGAGATTGACATAAAGCTCTTCTTGTCGAAGGGTTTTAATTACCAACTCAAGATGTGTGAGATGATCCCTTAAGCACTTACTGTAAACTAGAATGTCATCAAAGTAAACCACAACGAACTTACTGATGTACGCCCTAAGAACATGGTTCATAAGGCGCATGAAGGTGCTAGGGGCATTAGTCAAGCCAAATGGCATGACTGTCCACTCGTAGAGCCCTTGCTTTGTCTTGAAAGTAGTTTTCCACTCATCACCTTCCTTCATCCTGACCTGGTGGTATCCACTCTTGAGGTCTATATTGGAGAAGACCGTGGCTATAGTCAGTTCATCTAGCATGTCATCCAGCCGTGGTATCAGATGCCGGTACTTGACTGTGATATTGTTGATTGCTCGGCAGTCCACGCACATTCGCCAAGTCCCATCCTTCTTGGGCACTAGCAGCACTGGTACAACACATGGACTGAGGCTCTCTCGAACATAGCCTTTCTCCAGGAGCTCCTTGACTTGTTTCAAAAGTTCCTTAGAATCCTCTGGACTAATCCGGTCGGCTGGCCGGTTAGGCAGGGCTGCTCCGGGCACGACGTCGATCTGGTTCTCTATGCCACGTAGGGGAGGCAAGCCTGCTGGTATCTCCTCAGGAAAGACATCCTGGAATTTGTTGAGGAGAGATGCTACTTCAGGAGGTAACTGATGAGGACATCAGGTCGTACATCCAGCCAGGAGACCAGACTGGCCGACCAGGAAGCTTGCCCGAGACAGCGGGAACATCTGGCACGCCTGCCGGCCCAAGCAGTACCGCCGGACCCTCGACCATAAGGACCAGAGCAACCAGCATTGCCGGCGGAGAGGCCCAAGCTTTCGGCACACTTTGTGGCGACGTGGTTGACACCGCCGGTCCCTCGGGTGATGCCGCCAACTCCGGGATCAACTTGGCCGGTCCTGAAGGCATTCCGGCCAGTACCTCGCACAATCCAGCCGGTACAACCGATCCAGCCGAGTACACGCGCATTTCCACTTCTACACAAGAGAACTCTGACCAAATGAGCTACCAGCTCCAGGACATGCACATAGAGGAAGTATCTACACCAGTGGTACCTCAGGGAGCAATGACAAGAAGCAGATCAAGGGCACTCTTCCACAAATTCAGCTTATGGGTCGACAAGCTCCTAGAGGAAGATCGACTAAGGACAATGGGCCAAAAGTGCAAGGAAGAGTCCAATGGCTTCTCAACAACACAAGGGACATCAGAGACTTGGGCTTTAGTGGCAAGAGAGGTCAGGGCCCAAAGATTCTTAACCCTACTCCAAGTCGAAGACTAGGAGCAAGGCGCGTGCATGCCACAAGGACGGCCACCTTCCATTTCTTGGCCATGAGGTAAGTTAAGGTAAGTTTCAATTCGAATATATGCCTCTTTCTGTTTTGCAGGGTAGGATCTAGAATATTTACTTTATTGAGTCAAAGACATTTTAGGAATAGGTCTTTTTTCGATTATACACTTTTGTATCTTTTCCTTTTGTGCACTTTTGTAAGTTTTCCTTTTCTTATTTGGGTCGACCCTAGAAGGTCAAGCTGTCGAGCATATTAATAAGGCTCCTTCCAGCATTGTAGTTCGACAACCTTTTTGATTATTAATAAAGTAGAACTTTTTCCCTACAAGTTTTCTCTCAAAGAATCTTGTGCGCTTAGAACCTAGTTGAGACCAGCCCTCCTAGCTCTAAGTTTGTGATTTATCACGAGGTTCATCACCCCTCGTGTGGTTCACTTCACCTTTCCATCAAATATCAACCCAAAAACCCCTATCCAAGAAGTCTAATGTCGAGTTTCTCACCTAAACTTCTCCAAACAGCCCACGCGCATACATCCTTGAATCAAGGCTTGTATCATTTTGGTATCAGAGCTTAAAGCTCCTAAATCAGGTTATTTCTATCCTTTAGCTTGTTTTGTTTTTAGTTCTTGCATTAGTTTAAGTCGCATTCAAGGAAAAATCAAAAAAATAACATCAAACTCCAAACCGAGTGCATCTAGCCTTCTATGTGTATCACTAGGGTTTAGATTCACTTTTGCATTGCCATTCACGTTTTCCTTTTTGTTAGAATCATATTTCCATTATTTTTAAGTCTAATTAAATAGAAAAGAAAAAGAAAATAGGAAAAATACCTAAGGGATTCGATTTGGACAGCTAGCAATAGTTGTCAAGAAAGTTTTTTTTTTTTCAAATCTTCATATTTTAGAATTTCCAATTCTCAGATTTTTTCCTTTCCAAATCTGCATTTTCAAATCTCCAATTTCCAAATTGCGACCACGTATGTAGTCGCAAATTACAGTCGCAAATAGGCAGTTTTCTTGTAGTGTATGCCGCGTAAGGGAGGTTACCCTGCTAGTATCTCCTTAGGGAATACATCATGGAACTTGTTGAGCAGGGCTGCTAGTTCAGGAGGTAGCTCTACCTGTTCTTTTTCTACACTCAAAACTTCTTTGAAAACCATTAGTAACATTAAGTCCTTTGAGGCTAAAACTCTCCGGACATGACTCGGTTGAATGAGAAAATTAGATTAAATGAGTTTCTTTTCCTTACTCCTTTGTTGTTGTAGCTCGTGTACTTGGGCAGGTGTGAGAGGAGTTAGGTTGAGCTTTCTCTTATCATGCACAAAGGTTTATAGATTGGTCCGGCCATCATGCCTTGTCTCCTTGTCGAACTTCCATGGTATTCCTAAAAGAAGATGGCCAGTTGCATGGCTACCACGTCACAAACTACCTGATCCTTGTATCTGCCTACACTGAATGGCACGGTAACTTGCTCATGGATCCTGAGCTCCACCTTGTCATCTAGTCATCTCATTCGATATGGCCAGGGGTGCTTTGTCTTCTCTATACCTAGCTTTTCAATCATATATGAACTAGCCACGTAAGTGCAGGAGCAACCATCTATGATGAGGTTACATACCTTGCCCTTGATGGTGGACCGGCTGTCGAAGATGTTCTCCCTTTGAATTGTCTCGGAGGGGTCTACCATTGCACTGAGGATGCGTCTAGTGACCAGTAGTTCCCCCACATCAGGGTACTCTATGTCTTCGTATTCTGCTTCTGGTTCAAAGTCCTCTTCATCTTGAGAGTCATACTCTCCAGCTTCCGTGATCATCATGACCCGGTTGTTTGGGCACTCCTTTGAGATGTGACCGTGACCCTACACTTAAGCAAGTGATATCACGTGATCTCTCAGGGTTAGAAGACTTATTAGGCTCTCTCTGGCCACGAGTTTGTTCAGGAGGCTTGCTCTTGAACTGTGATTCTATTTCTATGATCTTTGTCTTTGTCTACGGAGTTAGGTTGAGCTTTCTCTTATCATGCACAAAGGTTTATAGATTGGTCCGGCCATCATGCCTTGTCTCCTTGTCGAACTTCCATGGTATTCCTAAAAGAAGATGGCCAGTTGCATGGCTACCACGTCACAAACTACCTGATCCTTGTATCTGCCTACACTGAATGGCACGGTAACTTGCTCATGGATCCTGAGCTCCACCTTGTCATCTAGTCATCTCATTCGATATGGCCAGGGGTGCTTTGTCTTCTCTATACCTAGCTTGTCAATCATATATGAACTAGCCACGTAAGTGCAGGAGCAACCATCTATGATGAGGTTACATACCTTGCCCTTGATGGTGGACCGGCTGTCGAAGATGTTCTCCCTTTGAATTGTCTCGGAGGGGTCTACCATTGCACTGAGGATGCGTCTAGTGACCAGTAGTTCCCCCACATCAGGGTACTCTATGTCTTCGTATTCTGCTTCTGGTTCAAAGTCCTCTTCATCTTGAGAGTCATACTCTCCAGCTTCCGTGATCATCATGACCCGGTTGTTTGGGCACTCCTTTGAGATGTGACTGCGACCCTACACTTAAGCAAGTGATATCACGTGATCTCTGAGGGTTAGAAGACTTATTAGGCTCTCTCTGGTCACGAGTTTGTTCAGGAAGCTTGCTCTTTAACTGTGATTCTATCTCTATGATCTTGCCTTTGTCTACTGGCTTAGTGCTATTGCACTACAAGAAAACATGTTATTTGTGACCACGGAAGTGGTCGCAAAATACTAGTCGCAAAAAAAAGTAGTCGCAAATCAGTCGCAAATTTGCGACTGATTTGCGACCATGGAAACAGTGGTTCTTTTTGCGACTAATTTGCAACCACGAGGTGGTGACTCTTTTTGCAACTAATTTGCCACTGAATTTCCGTAACAAATTTTGCTACTGTTTTGCGACTACATATGTGGTTGCTAAATATGTAGTCACAAATCAGTCACATTTTTTTTTGACTGATTTGCGGCTACAGGAGAACCGCTGTCGCAAAACAGTACCATTTTTTTGTGACTCCTGCGACTGCACAACTCTCGTAGTCGCAAATCAGTCACAAAATTTTGTGATTGTTTTGCTACTGCGGTTCTACTATAGTCGCAAATCAGTCACAAAAAATTGTGACTGATTTGCGACTACAGTTGTCATGTAGTCGCAAATCAGTCTAAAAAAAGTGTGACTTATTTGTGACTACATTTGTCTTGTAGTCGCAAATTAGTCGCAATTTTTTGTGACTCATTTCTGACCACATGTATGAAGGACTCGCAAATCGGTAGCAAAAATTACGACTGATTTAGGACTGATTTGCGACTACACCGTAATTAGATTTAAAAAAAATATTATATTTTTTATTATTATTGAAATAATTTTGTATATTTTGGAAAAAAATATTAATAATTAATAATTTTTTAAATTTAATTTCAAAATATTTAAATTATTTTAAAAATAAATGTTAAATAATATTTGTAAATTTAAATTTGGATAATAATTTTGGAAATTAATTTCAATAGTAATATTAATATTTTGTAATTAGAAATAATAATAAAATAAAATATTATGTTTTAATATTAATAGTAGTTAATTTTTCATAAATATTAATATAATAGTTTATAATTTATGGTTTAAAATTCATATTATTTAAATATTTATTAATTTTTATTAATGAATTAAAAATATTATAATATGAAATGAAAAATATGTGAACTAATTAATATAAAATATTGAATAAAAAGATATACAAAATTAAAATTCTAAAATTTATTATTGAAATTTATTTAAAACATGAAAAAAATCTAATTCTCAGGTGGCGGAAATTGGAAATCAGATGGCAAAAATGGTGTCGTGGGCGGAGCCATCGATGGTTCCCCTGTGCAATCGTGATCCCGCATATATAAGGTGAATGCGGGATCCGTCCGTTGGAAATACCCGAGGATCATCTCCAAGCTCGAGATCTTCTTTTGGTTTACTCTGTTCGGCTCTTCAAGCTTCTGATTTCTTTTCAGAATCTGTGCGTTTTGTTGTTTAATCAACGCGTTCTGTTCTTGAAGCATTACGTACTCGGATGAATTGGTTTGCACCCCAGTACGTCTACCCGTAGACTATACGCAGTTGAGGCTACCGAGTCTATAAAGACGGTCTCGTTCCACCGCAACAGAAGACTACAAAATAACAAAAACAAAATTTAAATAATAAATTTAATTATTTAATTAATTGCAAAAAATATGTTAAAAGAAAAAACTTTGAACTTTTTTTTTACCTGAATGAAGATCTCATTCTTCTGTTCTGGAGTCAGCTCAATTGGCAGGAGGTTCCATCAGATGTTTCTGTTGGATCGACCTCCATGATCACCATCTTCTCTTGGATGTTTCGTTCGTATGCTTCACAGATTTTTTTTGCTTTCAAATCTACATACGAACCATCTGGTTTTGTGTGAGTCTTTATAAAGACCTCACCTATTGAGACTGGTCGTCCCAAATTATGTTCCTTCACAGATATAGAAATAAATATTATTTAATTGCTACCAAAAATGTTAATTAAATAAAAAAAATTTTGACTTACCATTTCCGACAAATGTTTGTGCGGGCCAAGACCCTCCCGAGCGGAGTTGCGGTTATGAGAGGACTTCGTACTCCTCTAGGTAGATGTTTCTGTTCCCCAATAGTCTGTCATAATTTTGTACAAACTTGGGGAAATCCATCGGGGATGTTTTCCGATTGTATGAACCGTGCTCACCATCCCTTTCATCCGTCTTACGCACATGGCCTCGAACTCTTTTCATACCACCAAAGTGATCAAAAGATCCCAGGTGTACGATTGCTTGAAATTAAATTAGAAAATATTTATATATATTATTTAAATATTATAAAATATGTAAAAAATTTTTAAAAAAATAACTTACCGCAAACTCTATGAAATATTCTTCCTGCCTCTCAGCAGGTACGATGGTCCAACTGTAGTATGGGCCGTCAAATTTATTTTTTAAAATTTTTGCGATTTGACGAGTAATAGCCCCATTATTGTGGTCAAACCTAATATTTCAATTATATAGAGAAATTTTAAATTTATATGAATATAATTACAATTATAATAAGTATTTATTAAAAAAATTAATTATTTAGAAAACTTCTTACCACAATGTATTAGGAGCCGCTTGTGGAGACACCACAGTCAAATAATGCTCGCGGCCCGGAGTTTGTAACAAACTATCCAGAGTGATAGTTTGTTCATCCGTTCCCGTTTTGCAGTCGGGAATTTCTTCCTCCGCATGTTCATCCGAATCCTGAAACCGTGGAGGTGTTTGGGTTTCAGGAACGGAGTGAGGGATAAAGGTATATTGCGAAGGGAGGCGGGATGCCGCTCTATTAGCGGATGGTGAAGGGTTCGAGGAGGCCGAAGAGGTTCCTCGGCCGGAAGAAGATCCGATAGATCGTCTTCCACGACCTCTTAACGACCTACCGCTACTTGCCATTTTTTAGAAAGTTTTTAGAAAGTGTTTAGAAAGTGTTTAGAGAGATTTTGATTATGAAGTTTTGAGAGATTTGTGAAAAATGAGGGAAAAACTTCGTGTATTTATAGTTTTTTTTGCGACCACGGATGTGGTCGCAAATCAGTGGCAAAATTGTGGTGGTCGCAAATCAGTCGCAAATTTGCGACTACCAATTAATTTGGTGGAAAACAAAAACGTTCAAACTCCCACCAAACTAATTGGTGGTCACATATCAGTCGCAAATTTGCGACTGATTTGCGATCACATTTACAGTTTTCGATAAATGAACAGGTGGTCGCAAATCAGTCGCACATTTGCGACTGATTTGCGACAACATTTACAGTTTTCGATAAATGAACAGGTGGTCACAAATCAGTCGCAAATTTGCGACTGATTTGCTACCACCAATTAATTTTGTGAGAGTTTGAATTTCCGAAAACTTTCAAACTCCCACCCAATTAAATGGTGGTCGCAAATCAGTCGCACATTTGCGACTGATTTGCGACCACTTGTACATTTATCGAAAACTGTAAATGTGGTCGCAAATCAGTCGCAAATTTGCGACTGATTTGCGACCAGAGTTACAGATATTGAATTTATTACACGTGGTCGCAAATCAGTCGTAAATGTGCGACTGATTTGCGACCACATTTACATATATTGAATTTATTACACGTGGTCGCAAATCAGTTGCAAATTTGCGACTGATTTGCGACCACGATTAATTTTTGTGACTGAAATGCCACCACAGTGCCAATGCAGTGGCAAAGTGGTGGCAAGTCAGTCACAAATAATACCCTAAACTCTAAATTTTGAGATTTTGATGAATACATATAATTATATAAGATTGATTAATTGATTATAAGTTATACAAATTTCAATTACTATGAAAACAATAACATTTCCCAAATTTTCAAATAACTTACTTAAAACACTTAACAAATTTACTTAACCTTATACTTCTTATATACATTTCAAATGTTTTCTAAATATGAAATCATTAGAAATATAGTTTTCAATATATGTTATCACTTATAATGGTTAGTAGTCTCATTAGTATAGAAATACAAGTTTTAAATGTGGAAAATACTTAGGGAAAATGTGAATTTACCATATGTGGTCGCAAATCAGTCGTAAATTTGCGACTGATTTGCGACTTCACATCAAATTTTTAGAATGTGGTCGCAAATCAGTCGCAAATTTGCGACTGATTTGCGACCACGTTTAATTTTTGTGACTGAAATGCCACCATATTGCCAATGCAGTGGCAAAGTGGTGGCAAATCAGTCACAATTACTTAAAAAATTATATTTATATGGTTATTGCTAATACATTAAATTATATAAAAATCATATGTACAAAATACATAGCATAACTATATTTATTACATTTCTTCGTTCTCGTCATCATCTGAAGATGAAATATTACATTGAAATTCATCTTCTAGTTCTGCATCTCTGACATCGAAATCAATTTCTTCCGTATGGTTAACTCTATCGACCAACCGATCTACTTCTATCTCTTGAACAAGCATTACGTCTTCATCATTTTCTTGTTGCAAAAGGCCAATCTCGTCTTTGTTTTTGTATTTCCCCAAAATGTTAGATCTTGGATTAACTTTCAAAACATTGAGCCATGTTTGTTTTGATGATGATTTAGTGTGCGGATAGGGAATATAACAAACTTGATCTGCTTGAGATGCTGATACATCATAAGTATTGAAATATAAATTAGTTATAAATTTGTAAGAAAAAAATCATATATATAGTAAATTATTAACGAATACGTATGTACCAAGAATAAATGGTTCGTATTTGTAGTATTTCCCCGATGATAAGACATCAACGACGCCATTTTCCGACTTCCGAGTACCTTTCGAGGGCGTAGGATCGTACCATTCACATTTAAAAAGCGTGATCTTCAAATTTAGGAGTCCGACATACTCAAGTTGAATGATATCTGTTAAAATACCGTAGAAATCAGCTTCATCAGATGCATCTGAGTAATTGTCCCCCTTCACACAAATACCATAGTTACATGTCTTTCTCCTATGTCCATGTTTCTTCGTGTGGAACATATAACCTCTTGTAAAATACATCGGCCAAGTGGACGCTTTATTCATCGGACCTTGAACTAATTCTTGAGCCCATATAGGAAAGACACGTGAATCTGTGGAAGTGCATGAATTGACCTATGATCATATATCAAAAATTAAACTTAATTAGTATTTCCAAATTAATAAATAAAATATAATATATATATGTCAAATAATTAATTAAACATACATAATCCCTAACCCATATGTGGAACTCTTCCTCTCTTTTAGATGAAATGTCATCTTCCGAAAGATATGGATACGTACATCGAATATGATCTTCAAACATGCTACAACAGTAAATATTGAAAATTATTATATATTTCTTAATACAATGAAATGAAATGTAATAAATGTAATTAATTGTTTTCATATACCTCTCTAGTGGCCGAAAATATTCACAATTCCGTAATACATATGCATATGCATATTTATATTCTTTTTCGGAGAGCCATATTTCTTTACATTTACCACTTGGACGACCCATGTGCGTAAATATATCCGGTACTCCGGGATCTGGATATACAGGCACATCACCTTCATCGAATCTTGTAGACTTGTACATGTTTATATATATTATATTACTTGCATTCACACATATATATATATATATTATATTACTTGCATTCATATATATATATATATATAATAAAATAATAAATTCATCAATCACATATGATTCACATATGATTCAGCAAAGTAATGTTCTGAGAAGTAAGATATCTCATCATTCACATATGATTCAACAATCGGCCCTGCAGCATATCGTTTGTTCTTCGCCTTGCTTTTAAGTTTTTTAAAAAATCTTTCAAATGGATACATCCACCGATATTGCACAGGTCCACCAAGCTCAGCTTCGTATGGTAGATGTACAAGAAGATGCTCCATGACGTCGAAAAATGAAGGCGGAAAGATCTTTTCCAAATTACACAAAATTATGACTATGTTTTCCTTCAAAATTTGGACACGGTTTTGTTGTAATGATCTGGAGCATAAATCACGGAAAAATCCTATATATATATTAATTACCATCGACAATTAATTAGTTCAGACAATTATTATTAATTTACGTATTTCCAATTAAAAATATAGTTATTACTATATTTACCTGAATAATGCTAGATGAACGTTCCGTGGTAAAAGTTCTGCAAATATAAAAGGGAGAAGTCTTTCCATAAAAACACGAGAGCCATGGCTTTTCATGCACGAGAACTTTAGTCCGTCTATATCCACACAATTTGCTAAATATGCCGCATAGCCTTCCAGAAATTTGACATCATTTTTTATACATTCTAATAACCGTTCTTTCGCTTTTTGGGTCAATCGAAATATAGGGAATGGAGCATTACCCCGACTATCCACGTGCAACTCTTTTCGAGAGCAAAACTTTGCAATATCCAACCTTGACTTAACTGTATCTTTTGATTTCTCTTTCACATTCATAACAGTATTAATGATGTTATCGAAGAAATTCTTCTCTATATGCATCACATCAAGATTATGTCGAAGGTTAAGATCCGTCCAGTACGGCAACTCCCAAAATATACTTTCTTTGTGCCAATTATGCCAGCTGCCATAACCTTCTTCTTTACTTTCATGACCGTTTCCGCCGCACTCAGATGTTCTTAAAGGATTGACAGTTTTTATTCGCTCGTATAAAACTTGTTCTCCTGTCAATGATTGTGGAGGACAGTCATTCAAAGCGTGCTTCCCTTTTAAAAAATTTGTTTTATTTTTCCGTAACGGGTGACCATTAGGAAGAAACCTTCGATGACAATCAAACCAACACGTCTTTCTCCCATTTGGTAATTGAAATGCCTTCGTATCATCCATACAAATTGGACAGGCCAGCCTTCCATGCGTTGTCCATCCTGACAACATTCCATAAGCGGGAAAATCGCTTATCGTCCAAAGTAACACAACTTTTAGATTGAAATTTTGGTTCAGCGATACATCGTATGCATCAACTCCTGTAGACCATAATTCTTTCAACTCATCAATCAAAGGTCGTAGGAATATGTCCAGACTAGCACGCGGATGATTTGGCCCCGAATTCAAAATAGTTAGAAACAAATACTCTTTCTTCATACACATCTCCGGTGGCAAATTATATGGAGTGATAATCACCGGCCATAATGAATGATTACGAGACATCCCAAATGGGTTGAACCCATCAGTACATAAGCCAAGATAAAAATTTCGAGATTCAGCAGCAAATCTAGGATGTAAATATTGAAAATTTTTCCACTCTGCAGCATCAGATGGATGACTCATTTCTCCGTCTTCTGCTTCATGCTTTGCGTGCCACCTCATTGCCTCTGCGGTTTTCTCGCTTTGATACATTCTTTTAAGTCTATCACCTATAGGTAAATACCACATACGACTGAAAGGTATTCTCGTCCTGCCCTCGCTTGGCTTATACCGGGGGGAATCACAAAATTTGCATTTTTCTCATTTCTCATCTTCTTTCCAAAATATCATACAATTTTTAACACACCCGTCAATTGTATAAAACGGGAGGCCTAAATTTCGCATCAATTTTTTGGTTTCATAATATGAACCCGTCGCCTGATTCTCCTTGGGTAAATATTCTGTAAACAGCTCCGCCCAAGAATCCATACATTTTTCTAGTAAATTAAAATCAGACTTGATGTTCATAAACCGAGCCCCTAAAGATAACTGTGAGTGCCCTTCATGACAACCATCATACAATGGATTTTTCGCAGCTTCTAACATGTTGTAAAACTTTTGTGCTTCTTCATTAGGCCGTTCTTCTTCATAATTATAATTATAATTTTCTTCGTTCTGATTATAGTACTGATGATGATCATCAGTCGTTGTCTCACGAAATGCATCCGTCACCATTTCAACATATCTATTACCAGATATGCCAACTGTTTCATCACTACTACAATCACGTCCCAGCTGATTTCTTTTTGTACATCACCCTAACTAGTACTCGTCCCTAACTGAACATTCAGCTCTTCTCCATGTTTATACCAAATATAATAATTTGGCATAAACCCTCGACTATATAGATGACTCCATATTTTTCGTCCCGGAATAAATTTATCATTTTTGCAGTTAATACAAGGACAGAAAAACTTACCTCCGCTACTTTGAGCTATAGGTTGACTACTTGCAAAATTCATGAACTGCTCCATGCCTTGTGCAAATTCCGCCGAGATATTTCTTGTTTCATTATCAATTCTTCTATACATCCAATCTCTCGAATTGTTATAATTTCCCCACATGTTTTACATAAATTTTTACCTTTGATTTCACAAATAAGAGAATGGGATGGTGCATATATATACAACATTTTGCGACTACTTTGCCACTACTTTGCCACTGATTTGCCACTACTTTGCGACTACAGCTATGTAGTCGCTTAAATGTTGTTATACCTAACACGCACATGTTTTTTATGTTGGCACTTTGCCACCACTTTGTGACTACAGAGCCACTACATACCGTAGTCGCAAATTGGTCGCATTTTTAGCGACCAATAAGCGACTACCACCTAATTTTCCATATGTATTCGCTAATCAGTCGCTATTTTGCGACTGATTAGTGACTACCTGGGTCAGTCTCACCGCAGTCGCATTTCAGTCGCTAAGTGGTTGCATATTACGACTGATTTGCGACCACACTTATTGGTCGCATTTTTGCGACCAATTTGCGACTACTTCGCCGTAGTCGCAAATTAGTCGCTAAACCGTGGCAAATGTGGTCGCAAAAATTGCGACCACGTATGTAGTCGCAAATTACAGTCGCAAATTGGCAGTTTTCTTGTAGTGTTGCTTGGTGCCCAAGGCGTCTTAGGTTTGTTGCGTATGTCTTGGCTTTTATGCTTGATGTGCTGTTCAACCTGGACAGAGAGGTGGAACAAGTCCTTGAAATCATTCTAGATTTGTCTCTCCACTTTGCGGCTGATTCTTTCTTGCAATCCATCCAAGAACTTATCCATTAATGCTTCTTCATCGTCATTGAGCTCCAGCTTGTTCCTTAGCCTTTCAAACTCCTCGTAGTACTCTTCTACTGATCTTTTGCCCTGCTTAAGAGTACGAAAACGGCGTTGCAAATCCCTATGGAAATAAGGTGGGACAACCCTTTGTCTCATCAGATCCTTCATGTCGACCCAAGAATCTACGGGTCTCAATCTCCTTCTCCACGGTCAGAAGCCTACGATCCCACCAGATGAGGGCAGTGTCCGTGAGTTGTGCTACTGCCATTGATACAAGCCTTGATTCAAGGATGTATGCGCGTGGGCTGTTTGGAGAAGTTTAGGTGAGAAACTCGACCTTAGACTTCTTGGATAGGGGTTTTTGGGTTGGTATTCGATGGAAAGGTGAAGTGGACCACACCAGGGGTGGTCTCAACTAGATTCTAAGCGCATAAGATTCTTGAGAGAAAACTTGTTGTGGAAAAGTTCTATCTTTATTAATATCAAAAAGGTTGTCGAACTACAATGCTGGAAGGAGGCTTATTAATATGCTCGACAGCTTGACCTTCTAGGGTCGACTCAAATAAAGAAAAGGAAAGTTTACAAAAGTGCACAAATGGAAAAGATACAAAAGTGCATAACCGAAAAAAGGACCTATTCCTAAAATGTTCTTGACTCAAAAATGTAAAGAATCTAGATCCTACCCTGCAAAACAGAAAGAGGCATATATTCGAATTGAAACTTACCTTAACTTACCTCACGGCCAAGAAATGGAAGGTGGCCGTCCTTGTGGCATGCACGCGCCTTGCTCCTAGTCTTCAACTTGGAGTAGGGTTAAGAATCTTTGGGCCCTGACCTCTCTTGCAACTAAAGACCAAGTCTCTGATGTCCCTTGTGTTGTTGAGAGGCCTTTGGACTCTTCCTTGCACTTCTGGCCCATTGTCCTTAGTCGATCTTCTTCTAGGAGCTTGTCGACCCATAAGCTGAATTTGTGGAAGAGTGCCCTCGATCTGCTTCTTCTCATTGCTCCTTGAGGTACCACTGGTGTAGAGACTTCCTCTAGTTGCATGTCCTGGAGCTGGTAGCTCATCTGGTCTGAGTCTTCTTGTGTAGAAGTGGAAATGCGCTTGTACTCGTCTAGATTGGCTGTACCGGCTGGACTGTGCGAGGTACTGGCCGGAATGCTTTCAGGACCAGCCAAGTTGATCTCGGAGTTGGTGGCATCACCAAGGCGACCGGCGGTGTCATTCACGTCGCCACCTAGTGTGCCGGAAGCTTGGGCCTCTCTGCCGACAATGTTGGTCCTATTGGTCGGAGGCCCGGCAGTACTCCTTGGTCCGGCAGACGTGCCAAATGGCCCGGCTGTCTCGGGCAAGCTTCCTGGTCGGCCAGTCTGGTCTCCTGGCTGGATGTATGACCTGATGTCCTCATCATCCCCTCCCTCTTCAGTAGGTTTTGTCCTCAAAACTGGTTCATCTGCATGGAAAGGGGCTAAGTCAGTAACATTGAATGTATCGGACACATTAAACTCACCTGGGAGTTCAATCCGGTAGGCGTTGTTGTTGATCCTCTCAAGCACTCTGAATGGTCCATCTCCTCTTGGTGCTAGCTTGGAACTCCTTAGGTTTGGGAACCTCTCCTGCCGTAGGTGTAGCCACACCCAATCGCCTGGTTGAAAGATCACCTCCTTTCTTCCCTTGTTGGCATGAGTCACGTACTGTCCGGTCCTCTTCTCCAAGTTTTCTGCTACCTTCTGGTGTAACTTCTTTATGAACTCTGCCTTGGATGCTCCGTTGAGGTTGGTCATCTCAGCTGGTGGCAGTGGCGTTTGCTCCAATGGGGTGAGAGGGTTGAAGCCATATACTACTTCAAATGGTGTCTTCTTGGTTGCTGAGTGCACGGCTTGGTTGTAAGCGAACTCTATGAATGGCAGGCACTCCACCCAAGTCTTTAGGTTCTTCCCTAGTGTAGTCCTGAGAAGAGTTGATAGTGTCCTATTGACAACTTCAGTTTGGCCATTGGTTTGAGGATGGCAGGTGGTAGAGAAGAGTAGTTTCGTGCCTAGCTTCCTCCAAAGGGTCCTCCAGAAATGGCTGAAGAACTTGTTGTCCCTGTCTGATACGATGGTCCTTGGCACTCCATGAAGCCGTACTATCTCCCTGAAGAATAGCTCAGCTGTTTGTGTGGCATCATTGACATTGGCACATGGGATGAAGTGTGCCATCTTGGAGAATCTGTCCACCACTACAAAGATTGCATCTTTGTGGTTGATCTTGGGCAGACCTAGAACGAAGTCCATTGAGATGTCTACCCATGGATGTGTAGGTATGGGCAGTGGGAGATACAACCCGTGAGGTTGCACTCGGGACTTTGCCTTCTTGCAAGTGATGCATCTTGCACAATGAGCTTCTACTGTCCTCTTGATGTGTGGCCAGTAGAAGTGCTCCTTGACCACTGCGAGAGTCTTGTCGACACCAAAGTGGCCCATGATTCCTCCTCCATGAGCTTCTCTGATGATAAGCTCCCTCAATGATCTTTGTGGTATGCACAGCCTTCTCTCTCGGAACAAGAATCCCTCATGGATGTCAAACTTGCCATGACTCCCTATGCCACACTCCTTGTAGCTCTCAGAAAAGTCAGGGTCATCCTTGTATAGGTCCTTGATGTGCTCGAATCCTAGGACCTTTGCCTCCATGGTTGATATCAAGGCAAACCTCCTTGATAGTGCATCGGTTACCACATTGTCTTTGCCCTTCTTGTACTTGATGACGTACGGGAAGGTCTCTATGAACTCCATCCACCTGGCATGTCTCCTCTTGAGATTGGTTTGCCCTCTGAGGTGTTTGAGAGTCTCGTGATCAGTGTGGATCACAAACTCCTTGGACAGCAAGTAATGCTGCCAAGTCTCCAATGCTCGGACAAGGGCATAAACCTCCTTGTCATAAGTGGGGTAGTTCAGTGAGGTACCACCTATTGACATAGGAAAATCAAATAAGACCTATCTTGACCTACAAGGCAAGTGTGAGCACGAAAATTCAGTTTGAATAACAAGGGAAATGAAAAAGGATGGGTTATTATTAACCACATGGTTGAAATGGTTAAATAGCTACCTTGGGAGAAGAATCAAGGTGGAAAAGTCATGCCCATGCTGCACACAGTCTTGGCAACCACACCAAACAGTCATGCCCATGCTGCACACAGTCTTGGCAACCACACCAAACAGTCATGCCCATGCTGTCTCCTCTCTTCTCATTGGTTGTTGACAGGCTCCTCCTCTATTCAAACTTATCCACAAGTTTGAATTCGTTTTCTTTTGTGTTCACATTGTAAATCCTCTATAAAAGGGCTGTAAAGACTCAATGTATAATATACTCTTAGGGGATTCTTCTCCATAAGTCTAAGTCATTTCTCATTTTCTCATACTTCTCTTTGAGTTTTCAGATTCAATTCTTCACATTTCTCCTCTATAATCTCAATATTATTACATGGTATCAGAGCATAAGACCATTCTCTTATCTTTTCTACTAAAATCTCTCAGTTTCTAATCTAAAATTCTGTCAAAAATCTCTCAGTCTTTAGACTAAAAACTCACGGTTTCATTCAACCATAAAAGCTGCTTCCTTTGAGCTCTTCAAAGCCTAACAATGGAGTATACAGTTCAAATTAGTTCCAGCCTGAAACCTACGGTGATAGCAGTAGTTCTCAAAGGCTTGAACTACACATTAT
>JAEVFF010001385.1:8669-60660 GCA_018901945.1 Pugionium dolabratum | reverse complement strand
AAAATCATGATTTTATTTATTTTAAGATTAGTATTTGTTTGAAATGTGAAGAAGCTAATATTTTTTTGATAATTTTACAATACTTCAAGATATAAAATGATTTTTGTGTTAATCAAATACAAATAGATAAATTTTAGTATGTCCGTTGATGAGCATTCATTGTTAAAAACTATAAAATTAAAAACTAATATTTCAAAATAACATTTTTAAAAATTTTATTTTAAATATAACATTATAAAATTAAAATTTTAAAATAACACAAATAATTAATTCTAAAATAGTACAAATATTTATGTGAAACATACTTATCTATTCTAAATAAATTATATATAAATTTAAAACATTATATTTATATTTATTTTTTAAAATTTAAATGTATTTTAAACCTAAATTTATATTATTATTAAATATATTAAACTATAATGCTACGGGAAAAAACTTTAAAAAAAAATATTTTAAGAAATTGTCCATGAATGAATAGTTTCATTTATTAAGTTATGTTTCTTTAAACATGAAGTTCTTTTATCCATTTAGACAAATAATTTTCACATACATAAACAAACGATATTTGAGGAAATGATCACATTTGGTTTAGTTTAATTTTCTAGATTTGCAAACGAAAATGTACATCAATATAAACATAATAAAACTTATAGATTTTAAGTGCTTTATAAAACAATCATAAATTTGGTAAGAGTATATTCTTATAAATAATGAAAACCGAAGGAATTAAAAAAATTCATCTTAAATATTACTGAAACAAAATTAAACATTTCAAGTTCAGAGACATTTCCATAAAGACTGTAACAAGATGATGAAAAAAAAAACAAGAAACAAGAACAAATCTTCCTACACGAAAAGAAAAGAAAGAAAATTTGATACTTTAGTATGACACTATGAACCTTACCTCTTACTTGTAGGAGCAACGAAATGAGTTTGATTGGGATGCCTTTGTTGCTTAAAAGATATCAGTTCTCTCCAAAAAGTTAAAACAATCTTCTGAGCCATAAAGCTTCCGGTGTCCTTAGTCAAGTTTCACAGAAGAAAACAAGTAGTGGACGAACCAGAAGGAAGAGAGGAAGCCGATAGTACCTGTCGCTAGCATGATAGCCAACACCATAAAGAGAGAGTAGCCGAGATAAAGAGTTGCTGAAATAGGTCCACTCAAGCTTTTGAGGTCGAAAACGAGATAATTTATGGAATATATGAAGATGTAGATTGCAACGGATCCTGATGCAAAGAAGGATTTCCACCACCATTTATAGTCTTCAACACACAGGTGCATGTATGTAAGCACTAGGGATACCTCAGCGCATACTACCACAAGAAGGATCAATACAACCAAAAGGAAACCAAAGACATAGTAGACACGGCCCATCCAGATGCTTGACATGATGAAGAAAAGCTCGATGAAGAGGGTTCCGAATGGAAGTGTTCCAGCACCAAGAACCAGAAGCCATGACGGGTATTTCTGAGCTGGGATTTCCCTAGGAATTTGGTTGGTTCGAACAGGGAATTCAATATGCGGAGCCTTGGCTCCAAAGTAACCACCGATAAGTGTGAGAGGAACAGAGATGCAAAACCAAAGGAGGAGGAGGATGACAAATAACGAGAAAGGAATGGCTCCAGTACTATGGCTACCCCATAGAAGGAAATTCAGCGTTGTCAGGATCAGAAACGCAATACCCGGGAAAAAGCAAGCAGCTTTCCAAGCAACAGACATCCATCCACGGTGTTCCCCACATCCAATTGTCCTCCAGAGACGAACAGCGACATAACCAGCTGCAATGCCAAGAATCATGTAGAAGAAGAGCATACCTGTAATAAGTGTTCCACGTGAAGCCGGTGACATGAACCCAAGAGCAGCAAACAAAATAGTTACAATAGCCATGCCAAGAATCTGAACACCATCACCAACCATGACACACAAAAGCGAGGGGTTTGATGGAGCACGGAAAACATCACCCACAACAAGCTTCCATCCTGATAACTCTTCGTTCATCTGAGCTTGAGCCTCTTTGTCAAGCTCCTCATAGCGAGTCAAATCACGCCTAACAGTTCTCAAGAATATCACGAGAACAATGCCTGCCAAGAATGTGATTACCATGAGAGAATTCAAGATTGAGAACCAATGAACCTTCGAACCCTCCATCTTCAAGTACGCATCCCATCTAGATGGCCATTTGATGTCACTCTCCTCGAAACTGACTTCATATGAGAAAACGATGGATTGTCCTTCCTTGACAGACATGGAAACACTAGTAGAATCACATTTAATCGGAGTTGTGTATCTTTCATACATTTTCAACTTCTTTGTTGAGTCACTGTTATGAGCAAAGCTACAAGGAACTACCTCAAACCCAACAACCATATACCCAACCTCATCTGAATCTTTCTTCCCAATCGTTGGAATCACCTCAGCTGCATCTCCAGTACCCATCACACGTGCGACATTAGCCTCTTCGTACTTGTGGACAAGAACCTTAAACTTCAAGTGATTGAAGACATAGTAAACATCCTGAACCTTAATCCCAACTGGATAACCAGTCCACCTCAAAACATACCCATCTTTCTTAGCATACCGAATCGCAGGTAAATTGTCAAGCATTGGATTAACTTGATACATCTCATCAATCCTCTTCTTCAAGAGTTTAAAGCTATCAGCAGACAAATTCTCAGTCTGACAAAGGAAGATCTCACTCTCATTCTTGAACATTTTAAACCTATACGGCGAATTCTCAATCCTATCCCCCATAAGAAGCTCACCTAAATTCTCAGCACTATCCTTAATTCCCTCAGTGGGTTTACAAAAGGGTAAACTATAATAGCTAAAGGGCATTTCCGTTTCGATCGAAGTAAGAGAGTTCACCTTCACATTCAAATAATCACCAACTTCATACTTATGAGGATAACTTCCTGGCAGATAAAACCCATAACCCAATTGAATCACCGAAAAAATTGCAAGCATCCAGATCCCGAACCGATCCATCGAGCTCATATCTGGGTAAACAAATTCAAACAAAACCTCGTCAGATCCCGTATCGATCCATTGAGCTCATATCTGGGTAAACAAATTCAATAAAATAAACTCGTCAGATCTGGATCTAAGAAGAAGCTCAGATCTATACCTCAACTCTTAAATTCGCTCAGAATCAACAACGAAAGAGATGAGGAAATACGAAAAAGTACTTTAAGAAATGAGCAAACTAGGGTTCTACAAGCGGTAAAGAAGATCAGCACTTACTTTATTATTGGGAAGAGGAATTTTGGTTGCGAAGAAAGATTCAGAAGTGAGAAATCTCGGGGAAATAACGCATGAGCGACTGAAATAGCGTTTCAGAATGTATTTAATACGATGAGTGTCTGAGTTTAATCACCGACGGATGTTAAACCATCGGACGAAATTACCCCCACGCCCCAAGTTTATTCCGAGTTTTTTTTTAAAGTTAATTGATTAAAATATTATTATTTTAATTTTTGGTTCTAAATATATTATTAATCATTTGAATTTTTAAAAATAATATAAATTTAATAATAAAATAATTAAAAAAAAAATCATGAAAAAAATTTAAATCTTAAATTAAAAAGTGAATTCAAACATTATCTTTCAATTTTATATATAGTTTATTTAACATAAATAATTATTTTCATATAATAATTTATACTATTTTTATAATTTTATTTTTAATATGATAAATGTGAAAAATAAAATTAAAATGATGATATTTTACAATATTACTTTTTAATCATTTTTATATTTTTTAGCCGAATAGACCAAATTTCGGAATTTAAACAGTTTCAAATTAAATATTAGAATATTAGAATCAATGGTTAAACAAAAGGAGATAAAATATCTATTTTTATTGCGTTACTAAGAAAAAATGACGTTCTCGTAGTAAAATATTATCAATATTGATATTTTTGATAATAAAAGGATTGCGTTGGAGGTTCATAGAAATGCAATGAATCTCGAATTAACAAAGGCACTTCCAATGTCAGAGGTCTATGATGCTCTATCTAATATTGGTGCTACAAAAGCCTCACGATCAGATGGTTTTAAGGCATCTTTTTTCATCATCATTAAAATATTGTAGGAACAATGATCTTTAACGAGGTTAAACATTTTTGTGAAACATGTGATATGATTCAGGATATTAATCATACGCACTTGTATCTTATCCCGAAGATAGATCATCCAAATTCGCTAAAAGATTTTTGCCCTATTGTTCTTTACAATGTGATGTATAAAATCATTTTAAAGATTTTAGTGTTAAAGATAAAAAAAATTTAGCCACTACAATATAGGAAAACTAGGCAGCTTTATTTTTAGGGAGGTTGATTACGGATAATGTTTTTCTTTCTTATAAAACTTTCATTTGTTTAGAGTATAAAATTAAGTGTAAAATCCTTCATGGCAGTTAAAACAGATATAAACAAATTTTATGATCGGGTTTAATGGATCATTTGAATCATGGCATGTATCAAAATAGTATCTTTTTTAATAGTAGTTAATGGAAATCCCTTTGAGAATTTGTTCCTAATTTCGACTAAGACAAGGAAACTCCCTTTCTTCTTACCTTTTCATTGTTTGTGGTAGACCTGTCAATTTGGCTTATTACCCACGGGTCCCGCCCCGTTTGACCCGCCGCGGGGTGGGTGCGGGTCGAAGAAAAAAAAAAGTTTACGTACAGGGTGGGTGTGGGTCGAAATTTTAGTATAGCGGGGCGGGTGCGGGTTTCGTTTTATTATTTTGCGGGTTGGCGGGTACCCGCAAATTTTGGGTCAAAATTATTTGATCAAAATTTAAACTAATTTAATTATAAACTAATTTAATTTTAAACCAATTTAATTCTAAACTAATTTAATACCAAACTTGATATTCAAAATTTATATAATTTGATGTTTTAAAAATTGAATTATGATATATTTGATGTATTAATTTTAGATTTATTATTATTTAGATTTATTTTAATTAAATATTTTTAAAAAATTTTAAAAACAAAGCGGGTCGCGGGTCACCCGCAAACCCGCTAGATTAATGCGGGGCGGGTGCGAGTTTTAAAAAAATGATTCGCGGGTTTTGCGGGTAAAAAAAATTTTTGAAAAAAAATCTTTAACCCGCCGCGGGGCGGGTCATGCAGGGCGGGTCCGACCCGCTTGACAGCACTAGTTTGTGGTGATGTTTTGAGTCTATGTTGCATCAAGCCGAAGATAAGTTGGAGATTCAACCGTTACGTATTAATTCACGACGACAGATCTTATCTCATCTTTTATTTACTGATGATTCTTTGTTTTTTGTTAAAGAAAATCAGGCAAAGAGCACAAAGTTATTTAATATCCTTCAACAATATCGACGAGTATAAGGTCATATAATGAATTTGGAAAAGTCTACTATTACTTTTGGTAGCAAAGTTTTCAATCATACAAATAATACATTACAACATATCTTGGGTATACCGTATACATATGGCCGAAAGAAAAAGGAATTATTCCAATACATTATTGATAAAGTTGCTGGGAAAATTTCAGAATGACAGTCAAAATTTTTTATCACCTGTTGATAAGGACACTTTAATCAAAGCAGTAGTTTTCGCTATACCTATGTATGAATATATTCAGATTTTCAAAAGAATTTTGTTCAGTGATTGATAAAATGTTTGTAAGATTTTGTTGAGAATCCTCTACAGAAAAATAAAATGGCTTGGGTTTCATGGAATAAAATGGTAATTACTAAATCGGTTTTCGAGAATTACAAAAATTCAATCAGACATTGTTAGCTAACCAATGTTCGAAAATATTACAAATGCCTAAGAGTCTGTTTTGCCGTTTTTTAGAGAACATATATTTTCGCAATGGGCAATTTCTACATGCTAAGAAGGGAACCCATGCTTCTTTTGGTTGGCAATCTCCTATTTATGGAAAAGAATTATTAGAGTCTGGACTCTAGAACTTAGTTGGTGATGGAACGATAATTGAGATTGGTTCATCAAATTGGTTACCTATTACGCCATCAAAAGCTTCAAAATTATTATCCTATATTAATCTTTATTAACAATGGATATGCTTATAAGTAAACTTTACAATGGAATGAAGAGATAATCTCGGATATGGTTGAAAAAGAGGATCATCATCTTATTCACAAAATTTATCTACATGGTAATAAAATTAGAGATGATTTGATTTGGAGATATACGTCTTATGGTTTCTATACGGTTAAATCGGATTATCCCCAAATTGTAAATCGAGAAAACCAACAAAAAAAAGTGGTACATCCGGTTTTAGCAACTTATCCAGATTTGGGAAAAGATATTTGGTTCAAATTTCTCCTAAATGCAAATATTTCCTCTAGAAAAAGTTATCGCTATTGGTTTAAATTCCTATATTTATAATCGGAAAATGATCAACAAATGTCCTAGATTTTGTTTATATGAACAAACGGAAGTTCATACATTTTTTCCTGCCATTATGCGGAAATAGTCTGAAGATATTTGAGTATTTTAACTTCAATAATATGTGATCCTACCGGGAGTATTCATGAAAAAGTCAAGTTCTTGATTTCACTTCATAAAAGTATGAATCCATCTCATGAACAAATATCTCTTCCATTTTGGACTTTTTGGAGAATATGAAAAAATCGTAATGGATTTATTTTCAACAATTAAGATCTCTCACCGATAAGTCTTTTAAAGAAATGTTATAAAGATATACAAGAATGGATAGTGGCATCTAACACTACAAATTCTAATACTAAAGTTAATGGAACTCCATTAAGTCAATCACATTGGAAATTAATTCAACAAGGGTGTGTAAAATGTTATGATGCTGCTCATAGAATTGGGGAACAATATTCATGATTAAGTTGAAAATTTTGAAATGATCAAGGAACTTTCTTCGAAGGTGGAATGGGAAAGTTTCAACGGAGACATATTGTAACACCCATCTCCAAAATATATGATATGTGTCATCGTCTCGTACTTAATTTATAAATTATTTGAAATCTCATATAAAGTATAAGTGATAATTCTTTTTATTAAAAGAATTTTCGTCAAACCCAATTATAAAATTATTAAAAAAAACATAAGAAAATAACTTTTTAAAAAAGATCTAACGATACTCAAGATTCAAAATAAAAATATATAAATAATATTTAAAAATTCCCAAAACGTAGCACCATCCTGAGTCACTGCATCACTACTGTTCGAACTCACCTGCATCCAAAAGGAGGCATGAGTAACATAATTACTCAGTGAAACAATCACGCCTACCCACACATTTCCATTATACAAGTATATATATAATCTTGATAATTACTTTATTTAGGAATGAAAACTAGCACGATTGATTCCACAAAAATGGACACAAATACTACCAAGATATATGTATTTAAACCGTGCTTGCCTAAGTCACAACCACTCCTCCTCATCTCTAACCACGTTGGTTTAAGGATTCGGAACCCCCAAAGCCACGTCGGCTTAACACCACGGCCACGTCGGCCTATTCGCTCACATCGAGCTCCCGTCACATCAACGGTTGTTTCCGGCCTGCCAACCGTTAATGAACTACGACTCAACACCGCTGTTGTCGTAGCCCAACACCCATCAACGCAGTTAAACCAACTAACGTTATTCGATTCCACCATACCCGCGTTACGTGAATATCACATTCACCAGAAATTTATTCCTACATTAATGAATCAACCATTATCCTTGCTTAGACTAATGTTCAATATTTATCTAATAATTATATTAGTTTATTTCAGTTAATTAATTGATTATGGTTCATTTTTCTATACCATAATCCACCATAAATAATTTAGTATCCTTAACCAATAAACCAACACATAATAATTTATCTTATTTAATAATTAAGTCAACATAATAATCTCCTTTAAAATAATTAATTAACATAATATTTCTACTCTTTTTTCCCACCACACCACACAAGTAGATCACCACATTCCTATTCATCTTTTTAATATTTATTTATTTATTATCTAATAAATCCCTAATAGGTTTAACTCTTTCTTCCTCATAAAAACACCATTAATTCTTGCAACAATTAATTAAAACCTTAACACCACACATGATTTCAACCTCTAATTTTCTCCCTAAACGAAGCACTCATCAAAATATATATACATAATTGTATAATGAAAATCATAGATCATGTCTCACCTCACTGCGAAACCTGGGTTAATGGAATGTTGGAATCGTCGGTCGTGCGTAGATTTCTCTTCCCCTGACGATGGTACACATGAACAACTTGGTTTTCCAACGCTGAACTTTCTACCCTTCGGCTCTGTCGAAATCTCTCTCTTTCTTCTTGCTTTTGTTTCTGATGTACGGCTGCCTCTAATCCCCTTTAACGACGCCTTATATAACCATTAGGGTTAATTAGTTTTTCAAAAGAATTGTCCGTTATACCCTCACTTCTATTTATATGGACTTCATGGTTTAAATTTAGGCCCGGGATGTTACAATTCTCCCCCATCACAGAAGAATTCGTCCCTGAATTCGATGGTTCCACCTCCCTCTCGCCGTGGTCCTTAAAAAGACTAGAGTAATCAATTCTCATATGATGTTCAGACTCCCACGTCTCTTCTTCAATTTTGTCTCTTTCCCAACAAACACGTACTGATTTAACATTCTTCCCTTGCATATCAATTTTTCATTGTCTAGTGATTTTTACCGGTTTACTAAGAATTGTCAAATTTTCTTCCAATTCCTCTGTGGGTTATTGTATAATGAGTTGGGGTTCTTTGACAACTTTTCAGAGGACTGATACATGAAATTCTGCTAACTCCTTTGGTAATCTCAATCTATATGCAACTGAACCAATCCTTTCAGTAATTAGATAAGGCCCCATAAAACGTGGTTTCAGTTTTCTCAACTTCTTATTCTTATCTGCTCCTCTAAATACCCTCATTTTCAAATACACCTCGTCTCCCACTCTAAATTCCAATTCACTTCTCCCTTTATCAGCGTAACTCTTCTGACGATCGTGAGCCTCTTTTAGTCTAGCACGAAGAGTTTCCACTTGATCCACTGTCTCTTGAACCAACTCAGATTCCAAATCTCTACGCTCTCCCACTTTTGTCCAACAAAGTGGTGTCCGACAAGATCGTCCATACAAAGCCTCATATGGTGACATATTTATGCTCCTATGATAGCTATTGTTGTACGCAAACTCTGCTAACAGTAAATATTTCTCCCAACGACCTCCCAAATCCAACATACATGCTCGCAACATATCCCCAAGGGTTTGAATTGTTCTTTCCAACTGTCCATCTGTCTGTGGGTGATACGCGGTACTCAGATGCACTTTCGTCCCAAGTGCCTTTTGAAATGCCTGCCAAAATATTGAAGTAAATTTCGTGTCTCAGTCCGAAACAATGCTCACTGGAACCCCATCCGACCTAACAATCATCTCCACATATACTCTTGCTAAGTGGTCCACATTGTCTGTCTTCTTAATCGCCAAGAAATGTGCTGACTTCGTAAGTCGATCAACAATTATCTTAACCGTATCCAGTTCACTAATTGTCCTTGGGAGCCCTATCACGAAATTTATAGTGATCATATCCTATTTCCATTCAGGCAACGGTAGACTTTGCAATAACCCACCAGATACTCTACGTTCTACCTTCACTAGTTGGCACGTAGGGCATTTCGCTAGCTATTCTGCGCTATCCCGTTTTATACCGTTTCAATGATAATAACATTTTAGATCTCGATATAGCTTTGTCGCCCCCGGATGGATTGCAAAACGTGAGTGGTGTGCCCGCGATAAGATCTCATCCTTTTCCTTAACATTAAGAACACATACCCCATTCCTGTACAAGTAGGTCCTGTTGTCTGCGGTATGGTATCCTTCGACATTAATATCCACAGCTTTTCTGAGTGAATCGTCTACCGTTTGAGCCTCACATATTTTCCAAAGTAAGTATGCCTGGTTTATGGCTTCCAATCCTATGTCATCTTTGGTAACCGTAGTAGCACACAAGCTTAATTTTCCCAAGGAAGCCACTAACTCCTCCACTTCTCGTTCTTTTGATATGTCGTTTCTCCTTTTACTTAATGCATCTGCTACTATGTTAGCCTTTCCAGGGTGGTATGCGATTTCCAAGTCATAATTTGCTAGTAGCTCCATCCATCTCCTCTGTCTTAGATTAAGATCTGGTTGCGTAAATATATATTTTAAACTCTTGTGATTAGTAAAAACTTGGACTTTTTCCCATATAAATACGCACGCCAAATTTTTAAAGCAAAAACAACTACTGCCAATTCTAAATCATGGATGGGATAATTTATCTCATGTTTTCTCAACTGTTTAGACGCATAGGCAATTACTCGTTCTTGCTGCATCAGCACACAACCCAATCCTGACCTTGATGCGTAAGTGTATACCAAATATGGTACCCTAGTCCTTGATAAACCAATATTGGAGTCTTAGTCAAATGCCCTTTCAACCTTCGAAAGCTCTCCTCACACTCTTTGGTCCAATTAAATTTCACACCCTTTCCCGTAAGTTGAGTCATAGGCTTGGCTATACTCGCAAATCCTTCAACGAATTTTCGATAGTAACTCGCTAGGCCCAGAAAACTACGGTCCTCTGTTGCGTTTCTGGGTGTCGGCCATCCTATAATCGTTGCAATTTTTTTTTCTGGATCCACTGATACTCCAGCTTCATACACAACGTGACCTAGAAAGCCAATCTTCCTCTCCCAGAAACTATATTTGTTCAACTTAGCATATAACTTGTATTCTTGTAACTTTTCTAGTACTACCCTTAAGTGCTCCATATGAACAATGCATCCGGATGTGTCCATTCTAACCACACTTAAAACAAGTGAGCACCCTTCTAATCTCTACAAGCCCATATTCTAATTATCCATGGTATGTTTCTACAACTCAACTAATTTTCCTATCCTTGCTTGGGCCACTTTTCCTTGTTTGGTTTCCGTCTCAATGCCTTGTTCCACTAAGAATGTTGTTCCCACTAAATTGACCATGTTATTGTATTTTTTCACTATACAACGATTTTTTTCATCTCTAGCCTCAAACATTTTTGAAACTTGAGTATCATGTCATATTCGTTTGTTCCTCTCCCTCTGAAGCTCATAAATAGATAAAAATTCTAGATCATACTCCCGTACTAACTTAGACCCCTGTCAAAGATCGACAAACAACATAACCATTTGGTCTACAACCTCTTGTGGAAAATACACCCGAGCAAATTCCTCCTTGAAGTCGTGCCAACTAAGCATGTGGTTTGCATGAGTACTAATGACAACACTATCCACCAACTTGTGTTTCGTCCCTTAAATATTAAATCGCCAATTGTTTCCAAAACTCAATCGAACACATGATGGTCTCATAGTTCTTATCTAACATATTCACCCAGTTGTGTGTTGTAATCGGATCCATCCCTCCACAAAATTATGCAAATTCCTTAACATCTTCAAAGCATTCCAATATGAGGGCCTTGATCCCGTACTGGCATCTTTGGCACTGGAGTAGAAGGTGGTGAGTATTGAGATGCCCCAAACTCTTGAACAAGAGGCTCGAGTGCAGCGAACTCAAGAGCTGCATGCTCGGGCACTACAACTCATGGTATTCGGTTTGCTACGGGAACTTGCTGCAACTAAAACGCTAACGCCTCACGCATTTCTCACATCACAGCTGCATTTAGCACTGCATAATCCACCACTAGAGCAACAACGACTTGTTGTTGAGTTGGAGCAACACCTTCTTGCTCAAGCGGCCAATCATTATGGTCTCGCTGACGATCTCCAATACGAAAAAAAGTCCTACGATTAACACTCTTCGGCGGCATATTTTCCCCATAAACACTTGATTCACACATTACACTACAATAGTATTATAAATCAACGAAATTTAAATGACCTCACGCAAGTTACTCTGAGTGGTGCTCCCCCATTGAAAATACCATTTTTTAACTACTAAAACTTTAAAACAGAGCTCTCCGGATCAGAACCGGAGTAGCAACCTCGCTCTGGTACCAAAATTGTAACATCCGTCTCCAAAATACATGACACGTGTCATCGCCTCGTACTTAACTTATAATTTATTTGAAATCTCATATAAAGTATAAGTGATAATTCTTTTTATTAAAAGAATTCTCGTCAAATCCAATTATAAAATTATTAAAAAAACATAAGAAAATAACTTTTAAAAAAGATCTAACGATACTCAAGATTTAAAATAAAAATATATAAATAATGTTTAAAAATTCCCAAAACGTAGCACCATCCCAAGTCACTGCATCATTACTATTCGAACTCACCTTCATCCAAAAGGAGGCATGAGTAACGTAATTACTCAGTGAAACAATCACGCCTACCCACACATTTCCATTATACAAGTATATACATAATCTTGATAATTACTTTATTTAGGAATGAAAACTAGCACGATTGATTCCATAAAAATGGACACAAATACTACCAAGATATATGTATTTAAACCGTACTTGCCTAAGTCACAACCACTCATTCTCATCCCTAACCACGTCGGTTTAAGGATTCGGAACCCCCAAAGCCACGTCGGCTTAACACCACGGCCACGTTGGCCTATTCGCTCATGTCGAGCTCCCGTCACGTCGACGGTTGTTTTCGACCTGCCAGCCGTTAATGAACTATGACTCAACACCGATGTTGTCGTAGCCCAACACCCATCAACGCAGTTAAACAACCTAACGTTACTCGATTCCACCATACCCGCGTTACGTGAATATCACATTCACCAGAAAATTATTCCCACATTAATGAATCAACCATTATCCTTGCTTAGACTAATGTTTAATATTTATCTAATAATTATATTAGTTTATTTCAGTTAATTAATTGATTATGGTTCATTTTTCTATACCATAATCCATCATAAATAATTTAGTATCCTTAACCAATAAACCAACACATAATAATTTATATTATTTAATAATTAAGTCAACATAATAATCTCCTTTAAAATAATAAATTAACATAATATTTCTACTCTTTTTTCCCACCACACCACACAAGTAAATCACCACATTCCTATTCATCTTTTTAATATTTATTTATTTATTATCTAATAAATCCCTAATAGGTTTAAGAGTAATACCCTAAAATAGCACATTTTAAAGTTTTTTTCTAAATCTAGCATCATAAAATTAAATTCCCAAAAATAGCACAAATAGTTATGTGAAAATACTTATTTATTCTAAATAAATTGTGCATAAACTTAAAGTATTGTATTTGGGTTCATTATTTCCAATTTAGGGTTTAATTTTTTCTATTAAAATATAGTTTTAATGCATTTTAATCTTAAATTTGTGCTATTATTGGAAATTTAAACTAATGATGCTATTTTTGGAACAAAAACTTAGAAAGGTGCTATTTTAAACATTTGCCCTAGGTTTAACTCTTTCTTCGTGATAAAAATATCATTAATTCTTGCAACAATTAATTAAAACCCTAACACCACACATGATTTCAACCTCTAATTTTCTCCCTAAACGAAGCACTCATCAAAATACATATACATAATTGTATAATGAAAATCATAGATCATGTCTCACCTCACTGCAAAACCTGGGTTAATGGAATGTTGGAATCGTCGGTCGTGCGTAGATTTCTCTTTCCCTGACGATGGTACACACGAACAACTTGGTTTTCCAACGCTGAACTTTCTACCCTTCGGCTCTGTCGAAATCTCTCTCTTTCTTCTTGCTTTTGTTTCTGATGCGCGGCTGCCTCTAATCTCCTTTAACGACGTCTTACATTAGGGTTAATTAGTGTTTAAAAAAAATTGTCCGTTATACCCTCACTTCTATTTATGTGGACTTCATGGTTTAAATTTAAACACGAGATGTTACACATACCGTCTCTGAACTGAATTTTCAGTATTAATATATGTTTCACAATCATTTTGGTCATTGGGATACCGAAAAAGATAATATTTGAAAAAGATAATTTTGGTTTCAATAAATTATTAATAAGGAATAGGACAATCTTATACTACTACACTATACCAACATTGTTCAGAGATGGAAACTGAAGTTTAAGATAATCAAATTTTCATACCAACATCGAAATGGAAATCAATCAACAGATGCTTTGGCGAAACTTTCTATTATACATAAACATGATTAGAATATTTTCTATAATTGTCCATCATTTTACGTACTTTTATAATATATGACTCACGGAAAATATAAATTTATCATGTTGTCAAAAAAACAATTTCAAATCAAATCAACATTCACGAATCTAATTCCAAAAAAAAATATAAAATAATATAGATGAACTAGAAATTTATATACTAGTTACCGACCAACAATCAAAACTAAGCAACCAAATAATTAAAGTTCGTTAAATTCATAAAATGGAGAGGTCAACCGAGTTAAACAGATGAAACCCATCCGTCTATGTAATATGGATTTAAAATTATCTACAATATATTGTTTAACGGTCAAAAAAGAATTCTACACTGTACCATTTCAAAAACACAATCACCTTTTTGAGTGCCACGGCGATTAATCTCGGACAATATATTATTGTCTATGGATTTCATACGAATAACTTGTAAAAAAATCATTAATATATTATTTCAGAAACTTTTTAACAAAATAATCTTACCCTTACGTCTTAATAATAAAAATATCATGCTGACGTGTCAACACCACAACGATTTTCAGCTTAAATATATAAAAGGGTTTAAGTTACTAGAATAATTACAATAGATACCACTGATATTAATTTGGTTAGACAATCAATATATTTTATTCAACTAACCAAAAAATAGTATTAGATTTGCAAAAACAATAATTTTTATTTTTTAAAAATTTTAATACGTTAATTTATAAATAATTTCAAATTAATATAAATGATTTAAGTAATTACCTAATTCCTAATATATTATTTGAGAAACAATTTAAAAAAATAATTTTACTATCACATGTTATTAACAAAAATATCATGTTTACGTTTCATCATTACAACAAATTTCAAATAAATATATAAATAGGCTTAAGTTATTCGAATAATTATAATATATGTCATTATTATTAATTTGGTTAGAATATTAATATATTTTATTAAATTAACCAAAAAATACTATTAAATTTATAAAAAAAATATTCTTTTCTTTCTTAATTTATATATACAAAAAATAATATTAAAACTAATTTTAAATAAAAATTAAAATTATATAAATATTTAATTTATATTTACTAATACAATATAATTTATGAATATTTTTCCCCACGCATGGTGTGTGTATAAATCTTGTTATGGTAGTAAAACCAGATGTAAGGTAAATGATATTTTAGAAACAGAAAGCTAAATAACTGATTTTTTTTATTGGTTGTAAAAACGTTTATAAATGTGCTTTATATACATTTACAAACAATCTGACAAACCAGAATAAATAATCAGTACAATATAAATCGGATTAACCAAGTTTAAAATCCGCTTTCAAGATAGATTTTGATAGAGATTAAAAATATCCATCTTGAATCTTAAACTCTGAAATGATTAAGAATAGAGAGGCTTAGTTAAAAAGTATGCAAGTTGATGTTGAGATCAAACATATAATGTCTTCAAGAAACTATTGTTAATCTTCTCTCAAACCAAATGAGAATCAATGTCCACATGTTTGGTCTTTTCATAGAAAACATGATTTTTAGCTATGTGAAGTGTTGTTGTATTATCACAAAAGAGGAGAACATGTAAAAAAGGAGGAAGTCTCAAGTCAACCATAATCTGAATAATCCAAACTAATTCATTCGAACCGTATGCCATTCATTTGTATTTAGTCTCTATAAAAAACCATAAGTAGTCTTTTAAATTTCTAAGAAATTAGAACATCATCAATGTACATATAACTTATAATCAATCTTCTTGTTTTTGGACAAGTTGCCCCAATCAACATAAGTAAATCCTTTGATTGTAAACTTCAGATCATATGAATAGAACAGTCCCATACCAACTATACCTTTAAGATATGGAAGTATCATATAAACAACATACAAATGAAATTCTCTTGGCGCAGATGAAAAATTGACATAATAACCACAAAAAAGATATCTACTTTTGTAATACTCAAATATAGAACTTTCTCAATTAAACGTATATAAGATTCAATATTTTCAAGGAAATGAGTATCATTTTTGTGCAGAAAATGATTCGGTTCCATTGGAATGGAGGATGGTTTGTTGCGGAAAAATTTCCTTGGTAATAGTTCTTGAACATATTTCCTTTCACAGATAGAAATTCTCTTGGTAGTGCGAGAAATTTCTAATCCAAAAAAAGAATTGAAAATTGCCAAGATTCTGAAGCTTAAAATGAGCATTGAGAAGTTAAATGAGAAGAGGAACTACAACGTGATCACTAGTGGCAATTATGTTGTCATCCATATATACTAAAACAATCACAAAACATATCTTCTTTAACTTGTGTAAAAAGGGTATAATCTCCATGTGATTTAGAAAGTCCCATATCTAAATTTAAAATATCATTTAAAATATCATTTCTTGATGCTTGTTATGACCATAAATGGATATGTGGAGTTTACAAACCAAATCTCCTCGACCTTTATATTCATCTGGCAATGTATAACCCGAGAAATATAGATTTCCTCATCTAATTCTCTTTTGAGAAAATCATTTGAAACATTTATCTATGTCAAACTCCAATTCTTTGCAGCCACTACTAACAGAATTTTCATGGTAGCTAATTTGGCTACAAGTGTCTATAAAATCCAAGTCCTCCTCTTGTGTGCAATCCTTAGTTATATCTCTCAACACTACCGTGAACTTTGTGTTTGATTTTATATATATATTTACAACCAATCGCTTTTTTACCAAAAAATAAAAGGTAAATAGTCCAAATACCAGTTTTTTCCACAACATTCAGCTCTTCATCCATAACATCTCACCAAACTAGATTTTTCTTAACCTCATAATAAATACGGGGTTATGAATGAAATAGATAAAAGGAAATTACAATTTATTATAAGAGTTATAGTTAGATATAAGATAGAGAACAGAAGATGAAATATTATTGTAACATATGAAGGTCGTTTCGATTGTTTGCTAGAATCTAATGCAGAAGGCCAAGAATTCTCAAATGATGATTTTTCAAAATGTGAAGAATCATCAGAAGATGAATGATCGGAAGGCGTATATTCATCAGTGGATGCAAGAGAAGAAAAATGAGGAAATAAATTTCGTTTATCCTCTGTCAATGTAGAGGATATAAACGAGAAAATTTCCTCATGAAAATGATATTCTTCGAAATAAAAATGATACTACTCTCCAAATCCAAAACCTTATATCTTTTAAAACCATAAAGATATCCTAAGAAGACACATATTTTAGCTCTCGGTTCGAATTTGTGTCGCTATTTAGGTGAGGTGGATACATAACATAAGCAATCAAAGTTCTTAAGAATATTGTAATCTATTTTGTAGAACAAGACTGGGAAGTCTATTGATTAGATAGACAATAGTTATAACACAGTCATCCCAATACTCTAAAGGCTCTTGAGATTGAAACATTAAGAATATAGCCACATTAAGAATGTTTTGATGTTTACGTTCTAGTACAGAATTTTGTTGAGGTGTTTCTGGACAAGAATGATAAGCTACTATAACCTTTGCTAGGAAAAGGTCAATGAACTTCAATTCTTGATCATTGTCGGATCTAACAACCGTAACACTAATGTCATATTGATTTTCAATCATTTGCAAGAAACCAAGAAAAATTGACATGACATCCGATTTTCACTTCATCAAATAAATCCAAGGTGCTTTACAATGATCATCAATAGTGGTAAGAAAATATTTGTATCTATCATTAGTAATAGTCGCAAAAGAACCTCGAGTATCTATATGAATCAAATCAAATGGTGTCTTGCATTTGTTCTGATAGAAAGAAAGGGTAAGTGTTTTTGTTTTGCTAGAGGACATATCTCGCAATTACTATTATGATCTTTGGTATTTTTGGACAAAGAGAGAACATCACTTAAAAAATCAATCGTAGAATGAGAAGGATAACCTAAGCAAGTATGCCAAAAATGAGAAGTAGAAGAAACAAATGAACATGATGGACTAATGCTACCTGGAATGTAAAATGAAGTAGGATCCTTATTAAATTCCAGAATGTAAAAGTTTGCAATTTGGCTACCCTGAACAATCGTCGACTCTTGAGTAGGATCCTGAATTAAACAAGCAGTGGAAATGAAACTACTGGTCGAATTCAAATGTTTAGTCAACATACTAACAATCAAAAGATTAAACCAAAAAGTTGAAACAAACAAAACATTATGAAGAATGATGTTAGGATTTTATGATCATTTATGATTGTCTCTGGTGTTGTTTTGTATTGCTTAGATTAAGAAGATAGGATTTGATTACCGAGTTTCCATTGAAGGTACCTTTTGGATATGATCTGTGTCCTACAAACTTCCACCATCAATCTGATAAAGCTTTAACAATGATAAATTTCCACTTCTTTGCTTCTCACGAAGCTTTGCGGTTCTGGTTGTCCGTGAACCGATTTTTTGCTTTGTGTTTTCCTCTGTTGAAGCTTCCCTCCCGAAGCTTCTTACCATTTTCCCCTTCTTTGCGAGCGTGCTTGCGATTTTTTTTTTCTTAAGTCTCAGATCTGAGACTTGTGCGATCTGTTTGCGCGTGATAAACACGTGCGTGATGGCCATGTGCTCGCGCGTGAAGGCCACGCACTGACGCGTGATGGCCACGCGCCAGCCATTCTCTGGCCATGCGCCGGCCATCTCCGGCCATGTGCCAGCCATTTTCCGGCCATGCGCCGGCCACTCTCGGGCCAGGCACTGGTGCCGTTTGCATGGGTCAACGTCTTTTCCGACGATTTTTCCGGTGACTTTTCTGGCGACTTTCCGGTGACTTTTCTGGAAACTTTCCGGTGACTTTTCTGGAAACTTTCCGATGACTTTTCTGTACCCGTTTTAACCGTTTCGCACCCTTTTTTCTCTGTTTCAGGTTGTCTACTGTCGCTTCTGCTCGGTGAGCTCCACCTTGAGATATACCCTCTTACTACACTCTCCTCACAACCATGCTCTTAGGTAACTTCTATTTTCTTTCTGTTTTGTCACTAATTTAAATATACCCTGAAACTAACTTGTTTCTTATTTTGTCTCTGCAAGGTCAAGACACTTACAGTGACAGTTACCTGGAGGCCTTCTACTTCTCTAGAGGTTCTTGAGAAGTTCACAACAAAGCTGCGAATTCAAATCATGTATCTCTTTGGTAGCTAGGATTTCTGGAACTTTGCTTAGGTGAATCTTAGGTAGAATCACACCACCTTTAGTAGCAATATTGTAGAACCTGTCAGTTCCTAATATCTGCAAAAATTTATATAGAAACTTTACCATAGCTTCCATGCTCAAACTCCCTTTTCCACTTCTGATTTTCTACAAAGCTTTTGAACCATTTTCCTTGTGAGTTTTAGCGTCAGAATCCACCATATTTTGTTCGGCCTCAGTTTCTCTTGATCCTTCAACAAAAGAGTCTCCACCTTTAATTGTTGAACTTGAATCCATTGTTTTAAAACCATTTGTTGTAGGTTCTTGAATTAGATTCTCATTGAAAAGCACTTTATTTGACTGTTTTTCCAGTAATTCGACCTTGTGGGTAGCTATCTTCTTACTCACCCTCTTCGTTTTTCGCCTGAAGATAATACAACCCATTGTTAAGTTTTTCAGATATTACCTTCTTGTCATCTTTATAAAACTGAACTCCAAAATCACCTCCTTCATAACAACAACATGATTTTTTCAACATACCAAATTAAATCAGATTTCTACTCACCTCCGGCATGTATTTCACATCTTTGAGTATCACCATAGAGCCATATGAGTTCTGAATTCAAATATTCCATGTTCATTTGATGTAGTTGTGAGTGTTATTAGCCATCAAAACTTTATCTCCGTTAATCTCTTTGAAGTCAAACAGAACGTCTTCATTTTGTGTGATGTGGTAAGAGCTTCATGAATCCATTATCCATTTCCTTGTGTCTTGAGTACTAGCTGTTAAAACCACTGGCTGAATAGGCTATGCAATGTTAGCAAATTCTGCACATTTCTTTCTTTGAGGGCTTTCTCTTTTCCAATGCTCGTCATCTCCACATATGAAACATCCTTTGTTGTTGTTATCAGATTGTTGCCTTGACTTAAATCTGCTTCTGCTCTTTGATCGGCCTCTTGATGTGCTGTCATTATCAAACCAATTTTTCGATATACCCCTTGATTCCACATACAAACCTTCATTCTGTGAATTGGTTAGCTTTCCACTTTCAATTAACTCTCTTTCCTTAGACTTACCTGTTGTTGTGACCTCATTCAGTTTTAGAGTATCTCTCCCATATTTTGGGGTTTCTTTGAGTTGATCATACCTGTTGGATAGGGAACTGAGAAGTAGAATTGCTTATACTTCTTCTGAAATTTCAACTCCTATGTTGTTGAGATCTGTCACTAGCTTTAGAAAGTCATCTACATTGGCATCAATGTTTTTGGAGTCATCCATCTTGAAAGTGTAGAACCTCAATTGTAGGTAGATCCGATTCGGGAGAGATGTCTCCATGTATAACTTGTTCAGGGTAAACCACATGGCTGTCGCTGTCTCACAATTAAAGATTTTCCTGAGTATTGGATTCCCCACGTTCAAAACAATCAGATCCTTAGCCTTTTCTGATTTTTCAAACTTTACTGGATCAATCTGTGAGCTGCTACTGCCTTCTATGCCTCATTTTACCTCTTCACCAGATTTAGTTTTTGTAACCGCTGAATCATTGAGTAACTTTTCATCTGTTATGATGTCTTTCAACCCTAAAACCCCAAAGTGAGTCACCATTCTCACTTTCCATAGAGAAAAGTCTCATGTCCCATCAAACCTGTCAACCTTAATCCGTGAACTCATCATTATGTCTTTGAATTTTCTAGCAACCTCAATCTCTGAAATCTATCAATTTCAAATCTATTGTGCTTCTGAATTTTCCAACAAGCCCGAACCTCTTGTTTCCGAACACATGTTTTGCAATTAACCTGAACGCTCTAATACCACTTGTTAGGATTTTAGGATCATTTATGATTGCCTCTAATGTTTTTTTTTGTATAGCTTAGATTAAAAAGATACAATTTGATTACCGATTTTCCACTAAAGCTACATCTCGGGTAGGATTTATCTCCTACAAACTTCCACTATCAATCTGATAAAGCTTTTACAATGATTAACTTGATAAACAGACTTATAGAAAGAATTACAAATGAATTTTTCATTTAGTCTAATTTCTCCTATCCCAACACTGCTCATTATAGTCCCATTGGGAAAGTTTGCAAAAGTATTAGTTAACTCCCTGAAACCTAAGAACAAGTGCCTAGAGTAAGCTACATGATGAGTAGTTTCCGAATCTATGACCCAAGAACTAGGAGAGATATCCTTTCCAGTGGAATTATAAGTCATATCATAAGAGATAAGAGAGTAAAGTGTCAGAAGTGTATCAAATATCGGTGAAATATATCGCACTGAAATTGGAACATAAGCTTGAGAAACTACGGAAGTTAGAGTGACACTCAGAGTGTGAAGCTTTGAACTGAGAAGAGTAGTAATATCCTAAATTTTTTTTCCTGCAAATAGATATTCTATGAGTTGATCTGAATCTTTAAGCTTGTCTATTGAATGTGAAATTGATATGTTTGCACTCGGTACAATATAGATGTGTTGGTAGAATTTTTTTCTGATTAGGCAAAGTCAGCATTGGTGAATTGCTTTGATTAAATTTCTGTTTTTTTTTCTACTGTCCAACCTGGTGGATAACCATACAATTTATAACATCTATCTTTAAGATGACCAATGACACCACATTGGTTACAAACATGTCGAGGTCTTTGTTGAAAACTCGTTGTTGCATTCACTATTTTATCACCAACAATTCCAGAATATGACAATTTTTTACTACTCACTTGAAAAGTAACCAAAGGAACATGGCATTTTGTGTTATTTCCAACAATATTAATAAATATTGTAGATTTCACTTAAATTTGGTATGTGTTTTATTGATAATTCGACCTCTAATGTTGCGTGTGAGTCATTGAATCCCATTAAGAACTATATAACACGATTTATCTCAACATCATCTAATAATTCTTCAACCTTTTCAGTAGAATATACTCACGATTGACCGACTGAGCTCTAAAATCGTCCACAACATAAGATTGAGGTTGCTAGGAAGCAATCACCGAGTCTGGTTCTCGTGAAACAGTCCGATTTTAACCTTTACCTCCTTTCTTCCCTATTTATAAATATAATATAACTAGATTTATACTCACTCCATACGTGAGAAAAAATATTCGTAAATTCTATAATATTTTTTATTAATAAATATAAATTAAATATTTATAATTTTAATTTTTATTTAAAATTATTTTTAATATTAATTTTGTATATATATAAATTAAAGAAATAAAATAATTATTTTTTACAAATTTAACAGTATTGTTTGGTTAGTTTAATAAAATATATTGATTTCTTAACAAAAATTAATAACAATGTTATATTGTAATGATTCAAGTAACTTAAACCTATTTATATATTTATATGAAACTTAATGTGGTGATGATACGTCATGATATTTCTGTTAATAAAACATCAGGGTAAGGTTATTTTTTAAAAATATTCCTCAAATAATATATTAAGAATTTTACGTTTAAAATTATATAAAATATATTAAAACTAATTTTAGATCTAATATGTTATGATTTTCATTTACATTATCAACATAAATTTCATATCAGTTTTTTTTTTAAATATTAAAATAAATTAGGTGGCCGCCTAGACAGTTAGGCATTCGTCTAAACATATTATACGGACAAAAAATCGGACATCCAATTTATCTGATTGATTTTAAAAAATCGCCACGATTAGATGGTGTCTAGCGCTTATATGCGCCTAGGCGGCCGATATTTTGAACAAAGATTATTATCCTTCTTTCGTGCCCAATAAGTTAATTGATCCTCAAACTAAACAAAGGAACACGAACCATTAATGCTATCATAGACCTGGCTGATGGAATCATAATCGGAGGTTTACCTTTGAGTAAAACTTTCAGGAAAGACACCTACAAGTGATACTTCACAAAATTCGAACCAGTAAAATCAAAATACTGTTTATAGCAAAATCTAATCATTAAAAACTAAGAATTCCAAACATATGGAATTACTTTAAGCCATGCGTGACAGCTTAAATATTCGCCAAAACATAAAATATTCGTCAAAACTTAAATTTTCGCCAAAACTTAAATATTCCATATGCCAAATATTGATAATGTGAAGATTGTTCTATATCTTCTAAGTGTGTATAAGAGTGGTGTATGGAAGTCTCTAAGTGAAACCGAAGGTTTCATTTAGGTTGATTTAAGTAGTATATATGTTGTATATGTACGATTACTTAAGTTGCTCTGTTATATGTTAAAATAACCGAGAGAGAAAAGAAATATTCGTGTGTAACACAAAGATTGCTCGGGTTTGAGCTATTCCTGAGTAGTACAAAACCTCGTGCATAAGTAAAGTTAAATCAAGGAGTTGGATCTCAGCATATCCAATCCAATAAGACCCATAAGGCCTGGGCTAAGTAGAGAAGTACAAGAAAAAAATAAAGCTGACGTTAAGAAAGTTTTTTATTTTTGCATAAAGAAAAAGGAAATCTTCATTAAAATGAAGGTATGAGAATTTCTTAAAAAAGGAACTTGTATTTAGGGTTGTGTTCGACGTAGTGAAAATAAATAAGAACACAGAACATTATGGCAATCCAACACTCACGAGAGAGAGCTTTTTTATTCAAGGGTTTTGGGTTTGTAAGAGAGAAGGCAAAACTAGAGGGGTAAAAAAGTTTCGGTGAAGTGTTCCAAGATTGTGTGTAATCTTGTGAACGTGTAAAGCTAGTGTAACAGGTCAAAGACGTCTTGAGCTTGAATTGTTAAAAGTTGAAAAAAGACAACAAATAAAGAAATAAACAAGGAGATAGTGAAGGTCGAGTAACTGTTACGGACGATCAATTTCTTATTCTCCTTGGGAATAATGCCATTAATATTGCATGCCAAGAGACTAGTTAAGTTATTGATAGTGGAGCTACTACTCATGCTACATCACAACGGAATTTTTTACTACCTATACGTCAGGTCGTTATGGTTCTGTGAAGATGGATAATGATGGTGTTGCTCAAGATGTTAGCATTGGTACTATTTGCTTAGAGACTAGTATTGATACTAGACTTCTTCTTAAAGGAGTGAAGCATATCCCAGATGTTCGGTTGAACTTCATATCCATAGGTAGACTTGATGATGAAGGTTTTTATAGTTTCTTCGGAGGGTGTAATTAGAAACTTTCATGGGGTTCTATGTGATAAGTCTTCACATAGAACCCCATGGCTCGAGGTGATAAGTCTTCATCATTTTATTGGTTGTATGCTAAGATCTCGAAAGACATGGTTAATGTAGTGCGGAATGATGATGCCTTGGAAGTATGACATAAGAGACTCGGTCACATGAGTGAAAGAGGATTGTCTGTGTTGTCAAAGAAGGAAGTCATTACATATATCTCTGGTTTTGCACTTGCAGAAGTGTGTGCATTGTTTTGTAGGAAAATAACACACAATCTCATTCAACTCTTTTGCATCTTCTAGGAAATCTGAGATACTTGATTTGGTACATTCAGATGTATGTGGTCCAATGAAGAAAAAATCTCTTGGTGGTGCATCATATTTTGTCATATTCATTAATGATCATTATAGGAAGTTGTGAGTTTTCCCTATGAAGACTAAAGTTCAGGTTTTGAGATATGTCAAGCATTTTGTGGTATTGGTTGAGAGATAGACGGAAAAGCAGTTGAAACGTATTTGTAGTGATAATGGTGGAGAGTATCATGGACCATTTAATGCTTATTATAGGGAACATGGTATTAGGCATCAGAAGACGCCACCTAAAACTCCACAAAAGAATGAGTTCTCTTACATGATTAACAGAACAACTGTTGAGAGGATTCGATGTTTGATTTCCTATTCATGCTTGGCAATGAGTTTCTGGGGTGAAGCTTTGAGATCAGTTGTTTATGTGTTGAATTTGTCACCAAGTACTCCACTGGAGGGTGACATTCCAGAGAGGGTTTGGACTGGAAAGGATGTTTCTTATGGTCATTTGAAAGTCTTTGGATGCAAAGCATTTGTGCACATTCCCAAAGATGAAAGGTCGAAGCTTGAGATGAAGTCGTGACAATGTGTGTTCATTGGTTATGGTAAAGATGAATTTGGATACAAATTTTAGAATCCCACTGAGAAGAAATTCATTAGGAGCAGAGATGTCTTGTTCATGGAAGATCAAACGATCGAGGACATTGACAAGTCCGGAAAACCAACTTAGCGTTACGAGTGTTTAATTGATTCAAAAGTTGCTCCTTCTACATCAGTTCACGGTCAAGTTGAGGTGAGGTTCATGTTGATATACCCACTACAAGAAAACATTAACATTTCCGATGGCATTTCCGGCGGAAATAAAACCATCGGAATTTTCCAACACCAGAGTGATGGTTTTCTGACGGAATACCGAGGGAACGTACTTTGTCGGGGCTCTATCGGTAATTCCCAATGCTGCACCACCGTCAAGAAATCAATGGTAAAATCTGACGGCAAACCGTCGGTTTTTCGACGAACGCGTTGTCATCGGGATATCCTCTTGAAACCGTCGCAAATTACCGACGGAATTCAGACCATCGGATTTTTCCAACGACTTCCCGAAGGCATGCTGTTTTTACTATCCTTCGGGAATCCGTCGGGAATATACTGATGGGATGACGTCAAGTATCATCGGTTAGTCGTCGGAAATATCCGACCGTGGTCGGAATCCGTCAGAAATCCATCGGAAACTGAAGAATAATCTATCAAAAATTTATGATTATCCGGTAGTAGTCGGAAACCGTCGGAAATCCATCGGAAAAAGAAGAATATTCTATTAAAAATTTGTGATTATCAGGCAGTGGTCGAAAACCGTCGGAATTCCGTCGGAAAAGGGAATATTTTTAGGAATAAAAAATTAAAAATTTGTGAATATCTGTTAAAAATTCGTAATAATCTGTTAAAAATTCGATATAATCTGTTAAAAATTTCGTGATAATATCTAATTTTCACTATAAATACGCTATACTCTTTCACAATTTCATCAGAACAAAATTTTTTAAGAAAATGTATTCTTCGGATTCTTATGATTATTTTCGATTGTGGATGGATAAACCTCAATATGATTCAACAACGGGGGAATTGACTGATGAATTTGCGCAAGGTGTTGAAAAGTTCATGGCATTTGCATCAAACAATAGCATGACATCGGAATACGGTAAAATGTATTGTCCATGTATTAAATGTCGAAATCATAGATTAATCTCTGTTAGAAAAGTACCTAATCATTTGTATAGAACTGGATTTATGCCGGGTTACAAAATTTGGTATTCACTTGGAGAAACTGATGCAACGATGTAATATTATGGTAGTACTTCAAAAGAACAGATAGTACTAATGTTAGGGTAGTGGAACCGGCATCACAAATTGATATAACCGGAGGTACTGTTTAGATGGTAAATGATGCATTTCGTGAATAAAAAGCATCGTACATTGAAGATAGTAGCAAAATAGAGGAACCTAATTTGAAAGCCCGAAAAGTTTTTGATATGTTAGATGCATCCAAGCAGCCTTTGTATAAAGGATGTAGAGATGGATTATCTCTTTTATCTGCTGCAAGCAGGTTGATGACGATAAAGACGGATTTCAACTTGGCTGAAGATTGTGTGAATGCGATACCTGATTTTGTTAGAGATATATTACCTGAAGATAATATTGCACCTAGTTCATATTACGAGGTTCAAAAACTTGTAGCTGGTCTTGGATTACCATATCAGATGATCGATGTATTTATTGACAACTGCATGATCTATTGGAGAAATGATGAAAACCGCATGAATTTTCGATTTTGTCATAAACCTCGATTTCAAGAGACAAGCAGCAGAGTACCTATTCCGCATAAACGGATGTGGTATTTGCCATTAACCGAGAGGTTAAAGAGGTTATATCAATCTGAACAAATGGCAAAACGAATGAGATGGCATGCAGAACATAATTCGAATGGAGAAATTGTGCATCCCTCGAATGTAGAAGCATGAAAACATTTTCAACAAGTTTATCCTAGTTTTGCATATGAGCCTGGAAACGTATATCTCGGGTTATCTACAGATGGATTCAACCCTTTTGGGAAGCATGGGAGGTAATCCTCGTTGTGACCAGTTATCATGACACCTTATAATTTGCCTCCTTCGTTGTGCATGAAACGAGAGTTTTTGTTTCTAACAATTCTCGTCCCCGGCCCAGAGCATCCTAAGCGATCGCTTGATATTTTCTTGCAGCCACTAATTCATGAGTTAAAAAAATTATGGGGTCGAAGCATTTGATGTTTCCAACCAACATAACTTCTTGATGCGAGCAGTACTTATGTGGACCATAAGTGATTTTCCAGCATATGGTATGTTATCAGGATGATCGACGCATGGAAGATTATCATGCCCATATTTTCAAGATAATATTGAAGCGTTCCAACTGAAACACGGATGAAAGACTAGTTGGTTCGATTGTCATCGTCGATTTTTACCACGAGATCATCCGTATCGCCGGAGCACGACATTTTTTAGGAAATTTTTTTTTTTGATGCTACACCTCCTATTCTTGACGGAAATTATATGATGACTACACTTAGAGATTTTGGTGTTGAGAGAACGGCTTCATGTGGAGGTAACGGATATTACCTTGTTGATGGTTGTGGCGAATATCATAATAGGCACAAGAAGAGCATTTTTTGGGATTTACCATATTGGAAGGACCATTGTTGCGCCATAATCTAGATGTTATGCACATTGAGAAGAATTTTTTCGACAACATAATGAATACCGTTCTAAATGTGCAAGAAAAAACAAAAGATAATTTGAAAGTTAGATTGGATTTGCCAGATATTTGTTCCCAAAAGGAACTACATGTAATGTCAAATGGAAAATTATTGTCTCCCGCATTCCGGTTGGATGCGCATGCAAAAGATGAATTCTTTGACTGGATTAAGCATAATGTCAAATTTCCAGATGGATACGCATCTAATCTTCGTAATTGTGTGATACTATTGAAGGTAAATTTTCAGGGATGAAAAGTCATGATTGTCATGTTGTCATACAAAGACTATTCCCATTTGCCTTTAGCGATCTGCTACCTAAAAACGTCCATGGAGCAATTACAGGTACGTTTATATTATTTTATATATAAATAATCATAATTTCATATATTATATGATATTAAAATATATTTTTTATGTAGGGATTGATGCTTTTTTCGAGATTTATGTACAAGATCACTTGCTGCAGACGATATCCAAAATTTGGAGGAAAAAATACCGGTTCTCATTTGTAACGTGGAGAAAATATTTCCACCAGCATTTTTTTATGTTATGGAGCATCTTCCTATTCACCTCCCTAGAGAAGCGGTGCTTGGAAGACCTATTCAATATCTATGGATGTATCCTTTTGAGAGATATATGTTCCACCTAAAGAAAAAAGTTAAAAATCTTGCCAGGGTTGAAGGTTTAATCGTCGCACAAAGTATTAATAAAGAAACATATAACTTTGCCAGCTAGTATTTTCCATCGCAAGTCCAAACAAAAAATAGACGACCGGCACGACATGATGATGGAGGAGAAAAACCAAGCTATCCAGTTTATGTGCCAGAAATATTTGCACAAATTGGATATTTAAGTGGAAAAAGGAAGACGCGACACGCCTATCAGAGGAGGAACACAATCACTTGCATTTGTATATTTTAAAAAATTGCGATGACGTTTTAGAATATGAAAGGTACCTTCAATTAAATTTTGTTTTTAATTGTTATTATAATTTATTATTAATTATTTTGTTCATAATTAACAGGATATACATGGAATAAATACGTGTTCATTATTCAGATTACACAAAGAATAAGTTGGTCGAACTTAAAAAAAGCGAATTTGCAAAATGGTTGTATTTTTATGTTAGTGTTACCACAATTATGTAATTTTCAATAACAGTTTCATATATATATATATATATATATATATATATAATTGACTACATTCTAATGTACACGTCCTTCTAGGGGGATAACGTTTCCTACATAGTTAGTTGAGTTGGTGAGTGGTCCTACATTTACTGCAAAATCTTATCCAATGTACTGCACTCGTGGATATGCTTTTAAAAGTCATCGCGAAAGAAACTTACAAACAACTTGTAATTATGGTGTATCATTTGAGTCGGAAAAAATTATATACAACGGTGTTCTTCATGAAATATTAGAAGTTCACTATCCAGGAATGATTGATTTGAGGTGTATTGTATTCTACTATGACTGGTATGACCCTGTCATGGGTCAACGTCAAGACAAATTCGGTGTTACATCTGTCCACTCTTGTAAGCGACATCGAAAATATGATCCTTTTATACTTGCATCACAAGTGGACCAGGTTTGTTACATTCGATATCCTCGTGTGAAGAACAAACAAGATCTTTGGATTACAGTCACCTCAATATATCCTAGAGGAATGGTATGTGGTATTACCGAACAAGACCCTATGCAACAAAACACAATTGGTAACTTAGGTGCAGTAGACATTCTCTTGAAGTTAACCTTGTTGTTGATGACACCACGAACGGAGATTACAACGTGTTTCAAGATTCAGAAGAAGAGACTGGCGAGTTTGATGACCAAAATTCAGCTAATTCAGAATATTCATCAGATTTAGATTAAATTTGTGATAATAATATTTTTTCTATATTTTAATTATATATAAATTATCTTTTCTAAATTCAGATTCAGATTCAAATTTAATATTTTTTTCCATACTTCATTTCCATAAGTTAATAAATGCTTCCACGAAAGATTGAAAAAAGTCATGTTATTTTGTATGCATTTTATTGTATACAAAATAAATTAAAACTTTTTTAATAATATATAAATATTTTTTGAAATATTGGTTTACGTAGCCGATGGATTTCCGACAGCCTTGGTCACTCCTTCGGAATAAACAAAACTTTTTTAATAATATATAAATATTATTTCAAAATATTGATTTACATAACCGACGGATTTCCGACAGCTTTGGTAACTCCGTCGGAAAGCCGTCGGAAAACCATTATTTGTAACGTGTGCAAACTATTTGTCAAACATGCACGGGTTTTAAGCCGTTTGACGGAAAACTGATGGCTTAAAATTTTACGCGGGAAACATAATTCCCAATGCGGGATTTTGCAAAAATATTTATTAGGTTTCCGACGGATTTCCGACGGCAATTTCTGTCAAAAATATCTAATATAACCTACGGTCGTTTCTTCTTCTTTCTCTCTTGCGTTTCTCTCCTTCTCTTCTCAGCCTCTTCGCCTCCCGCCGTACGTCGCCGGAAATCGTCACCGGAAATCGCCTTGAATCATGTAAGTTCATCTTTACACTTTATATATTATGTCTAATAACAATTTTGGATATGAAATTGTTAACACGATCGCTTGGATGATAATTTTTGTCCATCTCAAATCAAATCCTACTCTAAAATTACGCCATATACTGGCTATGATTAGACTTGGCTCTAAAATTATGTAAAGAATTGAACAAATTTAGTTTTCACCCATCGTAAATCCATGGGCATTAACAGTTTTTTTCTTGTAGAAAATTCCATAAAATTCTTGTAAATTTGATCAGTAATTAACATGTTGCAATTCTAACCGCATTTCCTTTACCTAAACTCATAACGTCTGGAGAATCACATTAAAGTAAAAAGGAACCACAATGACACAAAATTATATGGTTTCCAAGCAAAACTTTTGTTCCCATGAAATGGAAAGTACTCAAAAGTATAATTTTTTAGCACAAAACTTTAATTATAACCAGTGATTTTTTGTTTGATTTCCAAAGTCCTTGAGTATGACTTCACTAAAACAATAACTTATGCATGAAAGATCAACATAATTAAAATAAGATGAAAATATATAATGTGACTTTTAATTAAAATAGGACGAAAATATATAATGTGATCAACATAATTCATGTGTTTTATCCTAAATTCTTTAACTTTATCAATGAAATTATTGCATATGTTTTACTTAATATATTTAAATTTTATAATTTTTTTTACAAACCGAAATTGTAGAATTATTTTGGAATAGTTTCGTTTTTCCAGATTTTTGTATGTTTTGAATTTTATTTAATAGAAAAGTAATAATTATTTTTAAAGATTTTGGATATTATTATTTGTTATTAATAAACTTTTATTTAAATATTATTAAAATTATTTTTTTTACAAAATATCATAAAACTTAAAATTATTGGTTTATATTTAGTATTTAAAATTTAAGTTTAATTTTTTAGTTTAAATAAAAATAAATATTTCGAAGAGAAAATGCTAAATATTAAATTTAAATAGATTGATTAAATGTCGGAAATCATAGGTCGTATCAAGAATACCAAAGACGTGGTGAGTCAGTCGTCTACTCCGAGTTGTATACCAATTCAAGTTCAAGAATTTGCAAATGATTCTTTCCGACCAATGATAATTGAAGAATTGGTTCAGCAGCCTTGTCGTAAACTTCTTACTTTTCACGATCCGAGGCGTCAAGGAAATTCGACATGGTAAATTAATTTTTCTAGAATTATATTTAAAATAATTATTTTAATGCTATTCTATAATTATATTTAAAATAATTATTTAAATGCTATTATAATAAAAATTAGTAGGTTTAGTATTTCAAACAACTGAATAAGTAAATCTATATTAAAGATGCTTCATTCTCTTTTGAACAAACCATATACTAAATTTAGAGATATTCTATACAAAAAACATCAGATTTGGTTCAGGACGTTTGCGGTACGTTATTTTATTTTTAAATATATAATTGATTTAAATAGTTTTAATAATATTTTTTAGTAAAATATAAGAAAATTTCGCAGCAAGAATTTACATGGGATCCCATGAACAAAAAATTGGTGGAAAAAGCTTTTCAAAAAGAGATTGCAATATAATTTTCCCGTCACATGAACGAGTGGAAACAAAAATGGAAAAAGGGAAAAAATAAACTAAGAGGATTGAATGAGTCGGTTTGGAACAACTTTATTCGTTATTAGGAATCTTCTAGTGCTGAGGTCATCTCGAGGACTAATTCGGGAAACCGGAAGAGCGACCGAGGAGGCAAAGGCATTTACATTCACAATACCGGATCGACTAGTTTTCTCAGACGAGCCGATCAATTGGTAAATTAATTATTATATTAATTTTCTTTATTACTATTTGAAAATTTTTAAATGATTAATTTATAATTTTTTAGTTTTAGGCACAAGAAATTAGAGCGCTTCCAAATTACTTGTAACTTCTCGAGGCCATCCACACGAACAAAAAGATTAGTTGCATCCAAGATGGTCTCGTTAGTGAGATCATCGAAAAAATAAAAAAAAAGTGATATTCTAACCCAGTAGTCTCAAGTTGGTTCTTCATCTTTGGTCGCCAAATTGCCTCCTTTTGAGATTAACCGTCTCGTTCGTGATGTAAGTTTGATATTTTTTTATATTTAATATTATAATAATATTTTTTTTGTTTTTACAGGAAGTACCATTTTCTAAGAGTCGTCATCCAAGACTCGGGAGAGTTGCAGATACCGGTGCTGCAACATCTGCAGCTATAAACGAGGAGAATGAACAGTTAAAAGAACAAATGGCGGCAATGATAATAAAGATGAATAATCTCAAAAATATTATAGAAATGATGAGAAATAAATTTTTCGATGACTATTTTTCTCCTCATTCTCCTCCTGCCCCTCCGTTATAATTTATATTTTAGAAAAATTGTTTAATTATTATATTTATAATTAGAATATCATTTTTATTAATTGTATTATTATTTTTTAAAATATTTAAAAATATTACTTAAATTTAATGTACATTATTAAATTTTTTAATATTTTTAATAAATATATTTTAAAAATATTTAATTAATAATTTAAAAAAAATAAATATTTTATTTTTTTCAATTATTTGGTTATTTCCGATGGAAAATTCCGTCGGAAATATGTCGCCTAACTCCCGACAGGTGAAAACCTTCGGGATATATCATCGATTCACATTCCCGATGGTAATAGTCATTGGAAAACAATCCATCGCAAATTCGTCGGGAAGTTCTGACGGAAAGGTTCCATCGAATATCCATGGAAGTTTTCCGACGGCATGAACCCATCGTCTATCCATCGGAAGTTTCCGACGGAATAAGTCCATCGAATATTCGTCAGTAATTTCCGACGGCATGAGTCCATCGTCTATTCGTCGGAAGTTTTTGATGGCGAGTTTTATCGCCAAGCCATCGGAAATTCCTGATCCTTTCCCGACGGAAATTAATTTCCGATTAAATAATCCCGACGGACAATTTTTGTCAGAAAATAGATGGGAATTGGTTTTTCCGACGTATTTCCGACGAAACTGGCCGTCGAGAATTGGATGTTTTCTTGTAGTGACCTGGTGCAGATGCTCCCGTACATGATGATGAGGATATTGGTGATCATGGTGACGATCATGGTGAGACACCAACCACTGAGAACGTACCTACTGTTAGAAGATCTGAGAGAGGTCTAAGACCGTCGACAAGGTATGATCCTAGTGAGTTTGTGTTACTTACTGATGGGAGAAAACCTAAAAGCTTTGGTGAAGCTTTGGAGGATGAACACAAAGATAAATGGTTTAATGCCATGAAAGACGAGATGAATTCTTTTGATGAGAATCACAGGTTTGAGTTGGTGAAGTTGGCTTAAGGTAAAAAGGTGTTGTTTAATAAGTGGGTGTATAGGATTAAGCATGAAAAAAACATTTTGCATCTTCGATACAAGGCTGGGTTGGTTGTGGAAGGATTCAGCGAAAAGAAGAGAATCGATTATGATGAAATCTTTTCTCCTGTTGTGAAGATGTCATCCATTCGGGTTGCACTTGGATTGGCAGCGAGCCTTGATCTAGAGGTAGAGCAAATGGATGTAAAGACGGCTTTCCTTCCTGGTGATTTGGAGGAAAAGATTTACATGGTACAACCGGAAGGCTTTGTGAAAAAGGGCAAAGAGGATTTAGTTTGCCATTTGAAGAAAAGCCTTTATGGATTGAAACAAGCACCAAGGCAGTACACGAAGTTTAAGTCAGTTATGGGAGAGCATGATTACAAAGAGACTACTTATGATCATTGTGTATTTGAGAAAATGTTTGGTGAAGATGATTTTATCATCTTGTTGTTGTATGTCGATGATATGTTGATTGTGGGAAGAAACTTGAGCAGAATTCAAGAGTTGAAAAACTAGCTCAGCAAGTCCTTTGCCTTAAAAGATTTGGGTTCGGCAAAACAGATTCTTGGCATAAGAATTGTTAAAGATAGAGGTGAGAGGTTGATTCACTTATCTCAGGAGAATTATATTGAGAAGGTACTTCAAAGATTTCACATGGACAAATCTAAAGTTGTTAGCACTCCTCTTGCTACATATTTTAGATTAAGCAGTCGACAAAGTCTGAGTACAGATTCAGAAAAGAAAGATATGGTACGAGTTCCATATGCTTCTGTAATTGGTAGCTTGATGTATGCTATGGTTTGTAAAAGACCAGATATAGCTCATGCCGTTGCTACAATTAGTCATTTTCTCTCCAATCCTGGAAGAGAACATTGGAATGTTGTGAAGTGGATTCTAAGATATCTTCGAGCGACTTCTAGTTTGAAGCTTACTTTTGGAGGTGACAAGCCATTTCTTGTTACTTATACTGATGCTGCTATGGCTGGTGATATTGATTCTCGGAAGTCTACTTCGGGTTACTTGGTAACATATGCAGGGGGAGTTGTACCATGACAATCAAGGTTGCAAAAGTGTGTTGCACAAAAGTTTGTAAGGAGCTGTTGTGGATGAAAAATTTCTTGAAAAGATTGGCTTCAAGCAAGATAAGTATGCAATTTTTTGTGATAGTCAAAGTGCAATTTTTCTCGGCAAGAACTCTACATTTCATTCACGTTCAAAGCACATCGAAACAAGATATCATTGGATATGATATGGTTGTGGTTGTTTCTAAAGAAGTAAAACTTGTGAAAGCTCATACGAATGATAATGGAGCTGATATGATGACGAAGTCATTGCCTAGAGGAAAACATGGAGTTTTTCAAGAGATAGCCGGAATGGTTGTTTCCTCCACCTAGTCGAATGGAGAGTTTGTTGGTGTGTCTCCTAGTGGGGACACCAATTAGGTTTCGTTAAAAGAACCAAACTTGGACCTATTTTTATTGTCATTGGGCTTAGGGTTATGAGAGAGTATATAAAATACTCTTACCCTAATTTTTGTGTAGAAAGAAGTTAAGAAAAAAGAGGCAATTTTCAGATCTAAAAAGAGAGAAAAATAGTTCCGTCACGGTTTTTTCAAAACAGAGTTTAGAGACTCAAACGTGCTCAGATCTGGCTGAAACTTTTAGAAGAGTTTTCTGACTCATTCATCTAAATATTCAATGGTGGGATTTGCGTTTCAATGGTTGGTTTTTGAGAAAATTGAGTTTTAGCGTAGTTGTTTGCTGCAGTAACGATTTCAGATTTCACCAAGTACTATCTTCAGTGTTTGGGAAATCTAACGGTGAAATATTCTCGGTTTGAGCTGAAATTTTGTAGAGATATTTTTGAATTGTTTATCTAGGGTTTCTACAGTGGAGATTTGATTTAGTGACCGGAATTCTAGTGAATTTAGGATCATTTGGGACTGCATATTTCTAAGTTCTTATATTGCTCTCTTGTGCTATTTTCTCTTTTGTTGAGATTGCTATTTGAATCCTTATTCTCTGTATCTGTTCTGTGCGAACAGAAAAGACGTGGTTCTAACTCATATTTATTTGATATAGTGGATTTTTGAGTGGATTACAGTCCCGTGATTTTTCTTTCTCATATCGAAGAAGTTTTTTACATAAAAAATTTGTGGTCTCGCTTATTTTTTTGATGTGAATTATTGCTGTCATAATTTCTATATTTTTCTCATAGTTTCACTTAAATACGAGGAACTTTATTCAGCTGTGCAATTGTTGCGTGTTTTTGTGGTTTCTCCAACAGTGCCAGCGACAACATGGATTCTTATGACGGCAATTTTTGCTAACATGGACTAGTTATGCTCGTGTAATCTCCTTCGAACATAAAATGAAAGTGTGCCATTGAGCCTATGGTATATTTGGAAAGTAAGAAACTAAAAAAATCATTAATATGGAAAAAACAATCCACAGTAAATCTTAAAAGTGGCATTTTCATGGATTGCTTTTCCAAAATAGGAACCTAAAATTTAGTTGAGAAACCTCTGTTATGTAGACGGCTCCTAGAAAAAATTATTCACAATGGGGACTAGGAATGGAATCTATTTTACAAAATTTAAACCCAAAACCCAAAAAATTTGAACCAATTCGAACCAATTCGAACCAATTGAGAAATGACCATCCCTAATTTATGGATTGATATATTCAATTTTTATTTATTTATCTTTAGAAAAATTCAGCAAGATTTAACTAAATAAAAAAGTTCAGTTAAGAATAAGTTAGTTGGCTCATTTCAGTTTTAAAAAGACAGTTAAATTGTTATTTGATTTCTTTATGTTGATTAAGTTCAGTATATTTTATTTTAGAATAATACTCTAAAATAGCACATTTTCAAGTTTTTCTTTCAAATTTAGCATCTCAAAATTAAACTCCCAAAAATAGCACAAATACTTATGTATAAATACTTATTTATTTTAAACAAATTATATATAAACTTGAATTATTGTATTTGAGTTCATTTTTTCCAATTTAAAGTTTAGTTTTTTCTTTTAAAATATAGTTTTAATGCATTTTAATCTTAAATTTGTACTATTATTGGAAATTTAAACTAATGATGCTATTTTTAGAATAAAAACTTTGAAAGGTGCTATTTTAGACATTTGCCCATTATTTTATTCTTTGGTTATTTAGAATAACTGGTTTTATTAAAGAAAAAAAAATCCAAAATATGATTAGGTGAAATATTGCTGAATATAATTGAATCTAAAACTAAAACTATTTTAAAACGTCGTTCATAAGTTTATAGCTCTATACCAAAACTGAAAGTTTTATATTTTGATTGGTTCAATTATATTCGATTTGGATCCGATAATCAATTTTATTTGGTTTTATTACTAAATTGTACTACTAGGTGATCGGCATGCACTGCATGCAAGCTCGAATTGGTTTTATTATTAAATTGTACAATATTTTAGTTGTCTTTAAAAAGTTTAATATTAAAATATGAGTTGGTTTAGTGGAATATTGGCTTGTTTCTATTGTCGTTGAGTTTTATAACTGTGAAAGTTATAATATTTTTGTAAATAAATGATTTGTAAGTGATTATAAAGTTAGTGTATGTTGCTATATATATATATATTATACGGTGAGTTACAAAATTAACTTAAAATTTGAGTTTAGATACAAAACTAACCTGTTGAACTTTCTATTTTGCAAAATTAATAATTTCTATCTTTTTTTCTCTCAAAAATAATTATACTTACAATTTTGTCATTATTTTATATTTTTGTTTTTATTTGAAAAAATACAAAAAAACAATTACATACACACATTTGGGCCGTGAGTCTTGTGTTGCGAATCTGCTTGGTAGTAATGCATCAATTAAAGTTGCATGTTTTGAACCTTTTCTAGGCTGCAAAAGAAGATTTAAAATGATAAAATCCAGCTCATGTACGACTTAGAGTACACACTATAGAAAAGACACCTAAACATTAACTTGTCAAAATAGATTATATTATATTTGCCACCTCATTTAGCATAAAATGTGTGGACCGTCATATTGGGTTTTACATAGGCTAACATTTATAGACATCAACACCATCTGAATTGGAATTCTTTTGTCCACCCTAACCAGCGTGGTTTCCATCAGTTGGTACCATCTGGACATCCCCAACATCTATTCTATAGGAAGATCTTGTGTCGAAGAAGCTAAAGAAGTTCCGGTTGGATATTCCATCTTATTTTCTATTTAATTTCTTTAAATTGACAAATTTTTATAGGAAGATCAATTAATGATACACAATGAACCAAAGCCTCAGAAATACATAGTTATCACTTAAACTTTCACCTGTTAGTGTATTTGCTGCTTCTCCGGCTACAGTGACCAAAACAGAGCAATATGCTTTCACATCCTGTGGTTGGAATATATCTGCTACGAGAGACCTTAAAAAACACAACATAAAATGCCATTTTCATGCAACTCGTGGATCAGTTAAGTAACTTGTAAACACTTGAAATTTTACCACCAACATCTTGATTTCTTGCAGTGACATCCTTTGTTATGCGTACCTAACAATACTACTTCACCAATCTCTTCCTTCAAATACAAATGAATAGTTCAAACATCTCAAAATAACTTCGAAATTTAAAGAATTCTAAGCTAAATCTAAAACTTTAAAGTATTTTCACAATAGCGCAAACAGAAAGCTTTTTCAGAAACAGGACAGTTAGAATATATAATTCGATTATTGGTAACACTAATCTTCCTTAAACAATGTATCCTTTTATCATCCCACACACCACGTCAACTGCTAGCAATTGTTAGGCCTAAATGCACTTGGATTCCGTACCAGAGTTGCTTCCACAACTTCTCGTCTTGCAGGTTCATTTTCAACGAACAATTGACATAGTTAACCGTCACAAATATGTTCCAGATGCAAAGCATTCACAGTACATGACAAAATAGTGTATAATGTAAGTTTATGAAGTTAAAAGTAAATTTGAATAAAAGATTGTAAGGTACAAATCCAAAATTAACACCAAATTAAAAAGGGTAAAAAATAAAGGTTGTTTGGAATGCAGCACAAAAAGAAAAATATATACATGTAACAGTTTGAGTAATCCATCAATCATACTAACATGTTACCCATAACTAAGAATGGATCATTCAAATGTAAACTACAACATAACAAATTTTTACGAACGACAATCCCTGAACATGAAATGAGGACTTACAGCTTCAAGCATGGTGAGTGTTTACTTTTCAAAATCGTAACAATATTTAAAATATTATTTTGTGACAGTGAATAATCCAATAGAAATGTACAACTTCATCTATTTAAGTCATGTCACATTTAACATCATCATTGACTCATCATCCATATCACGTTTTTGAGTCATGATCCAATAGATTTTGTTAAACGATCATGGCTAAAATTGATTCAAAATTTCAATCCAAATGCAAAATTAATATATTTTTTAATTTCTCAAAAATAATTATATTTACAGTTTTATTATTATTTTATATTTTTTGTTTTGTTTTAAAAAATACAAAAAACATTATATGTACACCATTTCAAATAGTTAAGGAATTATCATCTTGTTCTTACCCAATCACCATTATAGTTGGAAGTAATGCGCTCTTAATTTAATCACCACACCACCATTTATTTCTATTTCTTTATCACATTTTCATTTTTCTCAAACTATTTCATTTTCTCTCAAATTTTTTTTGCATTTATCTTTTCATATTATCTTCAAAAGCTTTCAATTTTGGAAAACATCATCAAAATCTACGAAAACAAGCTTTCGGAAGTATTTATCAATCATTTTTGAAATTGTTCAACTTAAAAATCAAGATCCAAGATTTTGGCCATAATTTCCTCATTTCAGATCGTATACTTTTTGTGAAGTTTACTTTATATTTTATTTACAAATCAGATTTCTCGAGAAGTTTGGTTTCTATTGCATTAACAAATCAGATTTTTCGGGAAGTGTGTTTTGTAAATGAAATACAAAATAGAAAAAAACTGCAGATTTCTCAAGAATTCTGCTTTATTCCACAAAAAGGTTAGTTTTGCAATTGACCGAAGTTGCATTAACGAAGTAGATTTCTCATACTTTCCAAGAAGTGTGCTTTGTCGACAAAAAACCCGCAAACTTTTCGAGAAGTATGCTTTGGTCACAAAAAAGTTGATAATGCAATTGACCGAAGTTTCATTTACAACGCAGACTTCTCAAAAAGTGTGTTTTGTCGACAAAAAACCCCCGTAGAATTCTCGAAAAGTCTGATTTGGTAACAAGAAAGTAAGTTTTGCAATTGACCGAAGTTGCATTGACAAAAGAGATATCTAGAGAAGTCTGTTTTGGTCACAAAAAGGTTAGTTTTGTAATTGCCCGAAGTTGATTTACAAAACAGACTTCTCGAGAATTTGGTTTGTGATAAGCTTGAAAGTTTAGACTTATAATTTTTTTAGGAAAAATTGTAAGACTTATGTATTTACTTACACATTTTTACCAGATTCATCTATTTCAAATAAAATTTTGCATATTTAGTAAAGATTATTATTTAAGGCTTAGGTTTTTGCAGACTTCTCGAGAAGTTTTCACAACCAGAAATTATATTAAACTAAACCGGTTTCATTCGATTTAGAGTTTAGGGTTGTAGAGATTTTTTGAGAATTCTACACAAACCAAAATTTAACCAACCGGTCAAAGCAGACTTCTCAAGAAATCTGTTTTTGTAGAAAAATGTAAAGCATACTTCACCGGAAGCCTGATGTGTAAACAAAATACAAAGCAAATTGCATGAGAAGTCTGCACAAACCAAAATTTTACTAAATCAAAACTTTAATTTAACTGAACTGAAATTATAAAGTAAACTTCTCGGGCAGTCTGCTTTATTTTTTGATACCAAACATTCCCAAGAAGTATGATTTGTAAAGAGAAAACAAATGAGACTTCCTGAGAAGTCAGCTTTGAAAACAAAATACAAAGAACAAAGCAAACTTCTCGGTAAGTCTACACAAACCGAAAATTTGAACAATCGTAACCTAAATTTAACATAACCATATATACAGTTTTTAACCTAACCAAAATTTACTCCCCGTATATAAAGAAGGCAACCCTAAAATTCTACCATAATTTTATCTTAAAAAAAGTGGAAGCCTCCATCCACTAAAAAAATTATTACAAGATAAATCTTCTTTTATTCTCTATTTTCCTCCCCTCTTTCTTCTTCTTCTTTTTTTCTCATGTTCTTTCTCATTTTCTTATTTTGTAGATCTCAAGAAAGAGTCATGAAGTATGAAAAATAAGTTTTTTGTTTATATGGTTTTGTTTTTGTGTTTTTGAAATTTTATATTGTTTATATATTTTGTTATTTTCTAATATTCTTTCTCATCTTTTATTGTTGCAGATCTAGAAACTAAAGTCAAGAGATCTAAAAAGTAAATTTGTTATTTTTAGTTTTTTTGGTTTTGGATATTTTTGATTTTTAGATGTTTTGTTGTTTTCTAATTTTATTTCTCATATTCTTATCTTATTTTTCATATTCTTTTATTGTAGATCTCAAAAAGTACGTTAAGAGATTTACAAAAAGTAAGTTTATTGGTTTAGTGGTTTTTTGAGATTTTTAATGGTTTTTAAATTTTAGATGGATTTTAAAGATTTTCAATAATTTTTTTAGATATATGGTGGTTTTACAATTTTTTGTAGTTATTTTTGAGTTTTTCGAAGTTTTTGAGTTTTACATTAGTTTTTTAATCAATGGTTTTAGGAGTTATAGATTTTATTACAAGTTGCAGACTTCAGTTGCATATTTTATTACAAGTTGTAGACTTCATTACAAGTTATAAACTTCAACTGCACATTTCATTATAAGTTGTAGACTTCATTTGCAAAGTTCGTTGTTTTGGAGTTTTTTTAGCAAATTTTGAATTTTACAACGATGGTTTTTTCAAGTGCAGACTTCATTAAAAGTTGCAAATTTCAACTACAGATTCCATTACAAGTAAACTTTGTTTGCAAATTTCAATGTTTCTCTTTTTTTTTTTGTAGGTGTGAAAAAGTAAGTCAAAAGATTTTTTTTTTAAATTTGTTTTAGTAGTCTTTAAATTTTTTGTGGTTTTTGAGTTTTTTTTGTTGTTTAGGTGTTTTGTTGTTTTCCTAATATTTTTGTCTCAACTTTTTCTTATTTTCTCATTTTTTTATCTTTCCATTTTTATTATCTTCTTTTGTGGTACATTTTAAAAAAGAAATCAAAATATCTAAAAAAGTAATTTTATTGTTTTTAATGATTTTTTCGAGATTTTTGATGGTTTTAAAAGTTTTAGATAATGGTTTTAAGATTGTCAATGGTTGTTTTAAGATTCTCAATGGTTGATTTGAGAATTATGGTGGTTTTATAACTTTTTGGTGATTGGTTTTGAGTTTTTAGTAGTTTTTGAATTTTATATTAGTTTTTGAATCGATAGTTTTGCGAGTTCTAACGGGCATACTTCGTTACAAGTTACAGACTTCATTATAAGATGCAGAATTCTCTTGCAAACTCATTACAAGTTGTAAACTTCATTACTAATTGCATACATCTTTTGGGTTTTTGTCACATTTACATTAGTTTTTGTAGACTTCGTTGTAGTTATCACTAGCGTCCATTATTCCACATTGTCAATCAATTTTCAATATAACTTTTTCAAAGCTTTAGTTAGCTTTTAGTTATATATTAATCACCTTTCAATCATTTCTGGTCAAATCCATCTTTATGTAGACTTTAACCAATTTTCTCTAGATTTCAATCAAAATTGTGCATATTTCAGTCACCTATTAATCAGTTCTGGTCAAATCCATATTTATGCAGACTTGAATCAATTTTATGTAGATTTCAATCAGCATTGTGCATACTTCAATAAATTGCAGTGTATTATCTATTTGATGTTTTTTCTAATCAGTATTTTGTATACTTTATAAAATTACAAAATTGTAACTATTAAAAAACACAAATATTAGTATAAAATTTCATAAATATCTTTATATAGACATAAGACAAGAACTTAGTGCATATTTCTTAATGAACATAATATTCATATAGCACAAATCAAATTAGTCTTACACCATTCAATCAATTGATTATGCCACAATTGTTTGCATGTTGAACAAATATATTGTTTACAAGCAAAACCCGACGAGATTAGATTGTTTATCATAGAAATACTAAGCATTGCTTTCATTGAGGCAGCCAAAATTGTTGCATAAACGATATCCTACGCAATTGTGATACGAAGTCAGCCTTGCAAGAAAAAATTTGGTTCACATATAAATTTTCAGCACATCGCAGTGTAGAGCTTTCTCCTTGCTCGTAACATCATTTTTTCAAATCTCTAACATTAAAACGGAATTGCTTATCATCTTCATCACTATCCTCATCTTTGACTTTACCATAAACACTGTAATCCTCACCATTCAAGTGAGATTTATTCTCATTTTCATCAACTACCAAATCTTCATCATCATCGGAGAAATCATTGTGGTCAGCCTCATTATTTTCAGCATCCAACTTGACACTTCTTGAGACAAAAAGACATATAACATGATTTTTGCATAAGTGCACTAAGTTACGAACTTGTCTATCATTTTTCACTTTTGAGGAGTATCGCAAGACATTTTTTGTAGTAACACAGTTGGTAGAAGATAACTTAACTTCAGCGCATCATATTGCTTATCAAAGTCATAATTATCTTGTATCATTTCAACAAGTTCTTGATGTTTGCAGTAATCATCAACTACAAAAAATTGTACCTCCTCTTTGATTATCACTAGAAAAATGTCATATCTTTGTCATATTTCATTCTCGAAAGACAACAAATATTTGGGTCATTATCTGCAAAACAAATAATAAATTTTACTCAATCATCATAGACACATTATTTGTTTTTTATTCCATGAAGAAAACAGATTTCTCAAGAAGTTTGGTTTGTATTCCATTTACAAAGCAGACTTCCCGAGAACTCTTGTTTGTATTCCATTTACAAAATAGACTTTTCCAGAAGTCTACTTGTATCCCATTTACAGCGCTGTAAAAAATCCGCAAACTTCTCGAGAAGTTTGTTTTGTATACAAAAGTTAGTTTTGTAATTGACCGAATTTGTATTAACAAAGAAGACTTCTCGAGAAGTTTGCTTTGTTGACAAAAAAACCGTATACTTCTCGAGAAATCTGTTTTTTATACAAAAGGTTAGTTTTGTAATTGACTGAAGTTTCACTTACGAAGCTTACTTCTCGAAAAGTATGATTTATCGAAAAAAACCCACAAACTTCTCGAGAAGTATGATTTATTGACAAAAAACCCACATAATTCTCGAGAAGTCTTCTTTGTCTAAAAAATGTTAGTTTTGCCGTTACGTCAACAGGAGAGTCCTTGGCAGTGGACCCAACCGATATAATCACAGTTAATGGAAAACGACTGATGGTCTACGAGAACATTGAACGATGTAGACTTGTCCATAAACTCACACAAAAGGTTTACAACAGTATCATGCATCTTGCTAACAACTTTGTCCACATTTGAGTAAATATGTATATTAGCTTGATGTCAATATAAGTTCCACCGTAAGACATTTTTACTCTCTGATTTTAAAACGTTATATTTTTTATTGGAGTGGTTATTTTTACAGTAAATTTTTAAAAAATTTAGATATTACACACCTCGAATTTTTAATGAAACAAAAACATTTAAAATAACTTTAAATAGATTTTAATTTTGAAAAAAATACAATTAATACTATTTTCATATTTTATTTGGTTGTCTTAGTTATATTTTTTACATTTTTACAACTAATTATTAAGTAATGATATTAATAAAATTAAATAATTATGCCTGATTGTTTCAAATTTTATAAAATTATTCTTTTATATTATATTTTGAAGTATGTTACTTTGAGTTCAAAGAAATTTTTTAAATATTACTTTAATAAGTTTTGCTATGTATTTTAAATATTACTTATGTGTTGGTATTTCAAAGACTATAATTTTTAAATATATCTTTTGTTTTTTTATCAAAATTTTAAATTGAAATTTTGATATATTAGTTTTTGCAACCTTTTCTAAAAAATGTTAATATTCGAAAATATTATACTGTTAATATGCTATTATTATGTATTTTAACATGGATTTGTGTAAAATATGCATTATACTGAAATTTTTTTTATTTTACCCAATTTGTTATTAAACATAAAGTATAAAATAATAAACAAAACTTTCGAGTCATCAATTATTTGTAAGATGAGACTCAATCTCTAAAATGAGAACAACAATATCTCAATGGAGCATATATATACGGTGTGTAACTTTTCGAACATAAAGTTTTTGTGTAAAATGTAGATTGGACTTTTCCTATTTCTACACCTTCAAAACGTCCACAAAAAATATATTAACATCTTTGTTAAATGTATCACTATTTATCTTTAACACCATCATACATACTAAACTATATGTGCAACATATATACCTGAAGCAACAATGTTGTTGTTGAACAACGAAAGTGCTAATATTACGATGACTGAAAAAATCACCAAAGCTTTTGTGATAGCCATAGTTTTTTCATAAAAAAGTAATGAGGATTTTTTTTACTTGTCATGGTTTACATACAATCATTATTTATATGACATTTTCTCATATGAGTGTCTTAAATAACATAAGTTTTTTTTATTTTACTATTAATTGATCTTTCGCTTTTTACCAATAACAACTATCATCATTTATTTGTATAAATTCTAACGCATCGTTTGATTAAATTCTCATGTGAATTTGGTCAAATTATAAGTTTGACCACATGCAAGAACTAGAACATCAAATAATTACTTCTGGAATTACGATAGTTACGTTTTGATTAGTTTTTTTGTCACGTTGGTATAAACAATACAATCATTGACTGGTTAGAAATACATGAGGTATCCTCGAACTAGTGTGGTATTGACATGGTTATATATGAGAAGATAACGTTCATTTTCCTTGCTTTTTTTGATAGCTTGTCCGCTTGTGCATTGTTCTCTCGGGCTTGGTAGGTAAGGGAGAATTTTGGATATAGCTCTCGGATTTCTTTGAACTCCTCTATCTCTGTTGAAAATACTGGCCATCCATTCGGATTTTTGATTAGCTAAATTAAATCAGTCTAGTCCGTATAAAACCTTTCGTTGTAACGCTTCTTCTTGTATAGACTAGATATTGCCCATCAAAGGCAGTGGAATTCCGTGTGGAACCGAGATTGTCCGCTGTATGTCCCTCTCATACCTAGTAGATCTCTCGTTCCGTCTTTTAACTTGAGAATCCAAGCCAGTCCTGATGTGTACTCTCCCTCTTTCCATGAGCCATCGAAGAAACATGCAAATGGAGACCAATCATCCTTAATATGATCACGTTTTGATTAGTTTATAGTGTTAATTTTTGTTTTCTAAAAGTTTTTCATTATAATGTGTATTATACCGATAAGTATTTGTAGGTCCACATGGCAGATGTGCAACATTTTTTAGTATAAAAAGATTACATTACATCAATTTATATTATGTGATCTATAGAACTAATTTTTAATATGATTTATTTAATTATATAGTTTTTTCTATATTTCATATAACTTGTAAGAATGAAAAATTTGCACGTAAGTATTAAATAAATATTTTTTAAAATAAAAGGATTCCATTTTATAATTAAACCATGATTATTTTTTATTTATTACAAAACTAGTTTTGTGTCGGTTAAATATTAGATGTATTATTGACATCAATTTGTTTACTGTAAATGATTTTATTTAGCATATAATATTCTAGATATATATTTACTATTTTTATTCTTTATTTGGGAAATTAGTACAAATATATTATTAGAAAGTAAGATAATAAGTTTTTTGTATTTGAAACGAGTTTTACTTATATTTTGTGTAATATCTTGATTTTGTTGTTATTTCATACAAAGGGTACTTATTTTTAACAACGTAATATAATTTATACATATAAAAACTAAAATATTTTGAACATAAAATACTTTAAGTTTATATTATGTGATTTATTTATTTCATTTTTATAGGAATTAATTAATTTACTAGCTTATATTAGATAAAACTATTGTGTCTATACGTATATTATATTATTTAATTTGTAGGAGAAAATTTGTAGATGACTATTAAATATATTCTTTAATATGGAAACATACCATTTTTTATTTGAATCATAACTAGAATTTATATAGAAAATACTATATATTATATTTTATTTATCTTTTTATTCTTTGTTTGTAAGTAATATTGTCAAAATATAGTATTAGAAACTTCGGTAACAATTTTGTCCATATTTGAATAAAAATGTAATATAAGTTCCAGCGTAAAATATTTTTATTCTCTTATCTTAAAAAATTATATTTCTCATTGGAGTGGTTGCTTTTACAGTATAATTTTTAAAATTTTAGATATTACACACCTGAAATTTTTAATGAAAAAATATTTAAAATAAATTTAAATATATTTTAATTTTGAAAAAATACAATTAATACTATTTTCATATTTTAATAGGTTCTCTAAGTTATATTTAGTTTTTACATAATTATAACTAATTATTAAATAATGATGTTGACATAATAATTTTCACAATCTTTTCTAAAAAAAATGTTATATTCGAAAATATTATATTGTGAATATGTTATTATTATATACTTTAGTATAAAATATGCATTATAATGAAAAAGCTTTTATTTTACTGAATTTTTTATTAATCATAAAATATAAAAAAATAAACAAACCTTTCGAATCATCAACTATTAGTAAGATGAGACTCAATCCCTTGAGGGAGAACAACAACATCTCAAAGGAGCATTATGAGAAGGAACTACACAATTTCCATTTGAAAATCCTTTACTAACACAGTCGTAGAAGCACATATACGGTGTGTAACTTTGCGAACATAATGTTTTTGCGCAAAATGTAGGTTGGATTTTTCTGATTTCTGCACCTTCAAAACCCCCACAAAAAATATATTCACATCTTTGTTAAATGTATAACTATTTATCTTTAACACAATCATACATACTAAACTATATGTGCAACATACCTGACGCAACAATGTTGTTGTTGAACAACGAAAGTGCTAATACTACGATGACTGAAAAAATCACCAAACCTTTTGTGATAGCCATAGTTTTTTCGTAAAAAAGTAATGAGGATTTTTTTTACTTGTCATGGTTTACATACAATCATTATTTATATGACATTTTCTCCTATGAAGTTTTAAATAACGTAAGTTTTTTTATTTTACTATTAATTGATCTTTCGCTTTTTACCAATAAAAACTATCGTCATTTATTTGTATAAATTCTAACGCATCGTTTGATTAAATTCTCATGTGAATTTGGTCAAATTATAAGTTTGACCACATGCAAGAACTAGAACATCAAATAATTACTTTCTGGAATTACGATAGTTACATTTTGATTAGTTTTTTTTGTCACGTTGGTATAAGCAATACAATCATTGACTGGTTAGAATATACATGAGGTATCCTCGAACTAGTGTGGTATTGACGTGGTTATATATGAGAAGATAACGTTCATTTTCCTTGCTTCTTTTGATAGCTTGTCCGCTTGTGCATTGTTCTCCCTGGTTTGGTAGGTAAGGGAGAATTTTGGATATAGCTGTCGGATTTCTTTGAACTCCTCTATCTCTGTTGAAAATACTGACCATCCATTCGGGTTTTGGATTAGCTGAATTATATCAGTCGAGTCCGTATAAAACCTTTCGTAGTAACGCTTCTTCTTGTATAGACTAGATATTGCCCATCAAAAGGCTTTGGAATTCCGTGTGGAACGGAGATTTTCCGTTGTATGTACCTCTCATACCTAGTAGATCTCTCGTTCCGTCTTTTAACTTGAGAATCCAAGCCAGTCCTGACGTGTACTCCCCCTCTTTACATGAGCCGTCGAAGAAACATGCAAATGGAGACCAATCATCCTTAATATGATCACGTTTTGATTAGTTTATAGTGTTAATTTTTGTTTTCAAAACGTTTTTCATTATAATGTGTATTATACCGATACGTATTTGTAGGTCCACATGGCAGATGTGCAACATTTTTTAGTATAAAAAGGTTACATTACATCAATTTATATTATGTGATCTATAGAACTAATTTTTAATATGATTTATTTAATTATATAGTTTTTTTCTATATTTTATATAACTTGTATAAATGAAAATTTGCGCGTAAGTATTAAATAAATATTTTTTAAAATAAAAGGATTGCATTTTATAATTAAACCATGATGATTTTTTTATTCATTACAAAACTAGTTTTTTGTCGGTTAAATTTTAGATGTATTATTGACATCAATTTGTTTACTGTAAATGATTTTATTTAGCATATAATATTCTAGATATATATTTACTATTTTTATTCTTTATTTGGGAAATTAGTACAAATATATTATTAGAAAGTAAGATAATAAGTTTTTTGTATTTGAAACGAGTTTTACTGATATTTTGTGTAATATCTTGATTTTGTTGTTATTTCGTGCAAAGGGTACTTATTTTTAACAACGTAATATAATTTATACATATAAAAACTAAAATATTTTGAACATAAAATACTTTAAGTTTATATTATGTGATTTATTTATTTCAATTTTATAGGAATTAATTAATTTACTAGTTTATATTAGATAAAACTATTGTGTCTATATGTATATTATATTATTTAATTTGTAGGAGAAGATTTGTAGATGACTATTAAATATATTCTTTATTATGGAAAGATACCATTTTTTATTTGAATCATAACTAGATTTTATATAGAAAATATTATATATTATATTTTATTTATCTTTTTATTCTTTGTTTGTAAGTAATATTGTCAAAATATAGTATTAGAAACTTCGGTAACAATTTTGTCCATATTTGAATAAATATGTAATATAAGTTCCAGCGTAAAACATTTTTATTCTCTTATCTTAAAAAATTATATTTCTCATTGGAGTGGTTGCTTTTACAGTATAATTTTTAAAATTTTAGATATTACACACCTGAAATTTTTAATGAAAAAATATATAAAATAAATTTAAATATATTTTAATTTTGAAAAAATACAATTAATACTATTTTCATATTTTAATAGGTTCTCTAAGTTATATTTATTTTTTACATAATTATAACTAATTATTAAATAATGATGTTGACATAATAATTTTCACAATCTTTTCTAAAAAAAATGTTATATTCGAAAATATTATATTGTGAATATGTTATTATTATATACTTTAGTATAAAATATGCATTATAATGAAAAAGCTTTTATTTTACTGAATTTTTTATTAATCATAAAATATAAAAAAATAAACAAACCTTTCGAATCATCAACTATTAGTAAGATGAGACTCAATCCCTTGAGGGAGAACAACAACATCTCAAAGGAGCATTATGAGAAGGAACTACACAATTTCCATTTGAAAATCCTTTACTAACACAATCGTAGAAGCACATATACGGTGTGTAACTTTGCGAACATAATGTTTTTGCGCAAAATGTAGGTTGGATTTTTCCGATTTCTGCATCTTCAAAACCCCCACAAAAAATATGTTCACATCTTTGTTAAATGTATAACTATTTATCTTTAACACAATCATACATACTAAACTATATGTGCAACATACCTGACGCAACAATGTTGTTGTTGAACAACGAAAGTGCTAATACTACGATGACTGAAAAAATCACCAAACCTTTTGTGATAGCCATAGTTTTTTCGTAAAAAAGTAATGAGGATTTTTTTTACTTGTCATGGTTTACATACAATCATTATTTATATGACATTTTCTCCTATGAAGTCTTAAATAACGTAAGTTTTTTTATTTTACTATTAATTGATCTTTCGCTTTTTACCAATAAAAACTATCGTCATTTATTTGTATAAATTCTAACGCATCGTTTGATTAAATTCTCATGTGAATTTGGTCAAATTATAAGTTTGACCACATGCAAGAACTAGAACATCAAATAATTACTTCTGGAATTACGATAGTTACGTTTTCATTAGTTTTTTTGTCATGTTGGTATAAGCAATACAATCACTGACTGGTTAGAAGATACATGAGGTATCCTCGAACTAGTGTGGTATTGACGTGGTTATATATGAGAAGATAACGTTGATTTTCCTTGCTTCTTTTGATAGCTTGTCTGCTTGTGCATTGTTCTCCCTGGTTTGGTAGGTAAGGGAGAATTTTGGATATAGCTGTCGGATTTCGTTGAACTCCTCTATCTCCGTTGAAAATGCTGACCATCCATTCGGGTTTTGGATTAGCTGAATTAAATCAGTCGAGTCCGTATAAAACCTTTCGTAGTAACGCTTCTTCTTGTATAGACTAGATATTGCCCATCAAAGGCTTTGGAATTCCGTGTGGAATGGAGATTGCCCGCTGTATGTCCCTCTCATACCTAGAAGATCTCTCGTTCCGTCTTTTAACTTGAGAATCCAAGCCAGTCCTGACGTGTACTCCCCCTCTTTCCATGAGCCGTCGAAGAAACATGCAAATGGAGACCAATCATCCTTAATATGATCACGTTTTGATTAGTTTGTAGTGTTAATTTTTGTTTTCAAAAAGTTTTTCATTATAATGTGTATTATACCGATAAGTATTTGTAGGTCCACATGGCAGATGTGCAACATTTTTAGTATAAAAAGGTTACATTACATCAATTTATATTATGTGATCTATAGAACTAATTTTTAATATGATTTATTTAATTATATAGTTTTTTTTCTATATTTCATATAACTTGTAAGAATGAAAATTTGCACGTAAGTATTAAATAAATATTTTTTTAAAATAAAAGGATATCATTTTATAATTAAACCATGATGATTTTTTTTATTCATTACAAAACTAGTTTTGTGTTGGTTAAATATTAGATGTATTATTGACATCAATTTGTTTACTGTAAATGATTTTATTTAGCATATAATATTCTAGATATATATTTACTATTTTTATTCTTTATTTGAGAAAATTAGTACAAAGATATTATTAGAAAGTAAAATAATAAGTTTTT